>LOJH01052743.1:675-11559 GCA_001685095.1 Ellobius talpinus
ATTTTACCTTTAAGTCTATGAACTTTCTTGGTTAAGAAATGGTTTCTTTGGAGGTATCACCATCCCTGATTTCAAGCTCTACTATGGAGTTTTCATCATAAAAACTGCCTGGTATTGGTTTAAAAAGACAGGTAGATCAATGGATTGGAATCAAAGACCCTTAAGTATATCCACACACTTATGGACACCTGATTTTTTACAAAGAAGCCAATGAAAGAAAAACATATTCAACAAATGGTGCTGGCCTAACTGAATTTCTGCATGTATAAAAGTGCAAATAGACCCATATCCATCACCCTGAATAAAACTAAAGTCCAAGTGAATCAAAGACCGCAGCATAAAACCAAATACAATGAACCTGAAGGAAGAGAAGGAGGGGGAGAGCCTTGAACTCTTTGGTATAGGAGACAACTTCCTGAATTCTGAGAGCATCAACATCACAGGAAATAATATTAACAATCAATAATTGGGAACTCATGAAACTAAAAAGCTTTTGTAAGGCATAGAACACCATCAATAGGACAAAATGGAAGTCTACAAAATGGGAAAAGATCTTAAACCACTGCATATCAGACAAGATATATAAATAACTCAAGAAACTAGACAAACCAAATAATCCAATTAAAAAATATGGTACAGATCTAAACAGAATTCTCAATAGAGGAATCTCAAGTAGCTAAAAACATTTTAAGAAATGTTTCACATTCTTAGCCATTAGGATACAATTTGAAACAACTCTGAGATTCTATTTTACACCTGTCAGAATGGCTAACATTAAAAACACAAGCAGCAGCTCATGCTGGTGAGGATTTAGAGCAAGGGGAACACTCCTCCATTGCTGGTGAGAGTACAAATTTGTACAGCCACTTAAAAAATAAATATGGCAGTTTCTCAGAAAATTGGGAATTGATCTACATCTTGCTATAACACTCCCGCTATAGCATATCCTCAAAGTATGCTACATAATACCATAAGGACACCTGCTTAACTATGTTCATAAATGTCAACATCATGGTACAGGCTCATGCTTTTAACAAAATAAGAAAGAGTCCTGCCCATGGAAATATTACAGAGACAATAGCCTGTGTGGTTTTTAAACACGTCAAACAGGTTGAAGTCCTAGCCAAATATACTTATCCTAGATTTTCATTACCCAATTTATTTCTAGAAATAATGAGTCCTTCAATGGTTTCTGACTTCTGCAAGAAGTTTCTTTTTAAAGATATTTTTAAAGTTTATTTAATCTTATTTTATGTGCATTATTTTGAAAGTGTCAGAACACCTAAAACAGGAGTTACAGGCAGTTGTGAACTGCCATGTGGGTGTTGGAAATTGAACTTTAGTCCTCTGGAAGAGCAGCCAGTGTTCTTAACTGCTGAACCATTTTTCCAGTCCTTAAAGGTTTATTTATGTTATATACATGATATATCTGCATGTATGACTGCACACTAAAAGAGAGCATTGGATCCCATTGTAGAAGGTTGTGAGATGCCATGTAGTTTCTGGGAATTTAACTCAGATCCTCTTCAAGAGCAAGAGAGTGCTCTTAACCATTAAGCCCAGCCCAAGAAGAAGCTTCTTTGATAAAGGATGTGATCACTGACCTTAGCTGTCAACTTGACTGCATCTTACATCAACTAAAACTAAATCTGTTGAGCACTCCTGCAAAGGATTGTCTTCACTCAGTTTATGTGAAGAAGGAAGACCCGTACTAAATTTGGGCTACACCATATGATGTAGTCCTGACGAAAGGAAACAGAAAAAATAAACTTTGCATTTTTCCTTCCTGCCTTCACTTTGGCTGGCAAATTCATCTCCCCTTTTACTGAGGCATCCCTCCTCTGGTATTAGGACTAACTTCTTTGAAATTCCAACGTAGATTCAAGATTCTACATTCAGTAGTCTATCTGAATAGACATGCAGCTTTGTGGATTGAATGACTACCAGATCATCTGCCTTTCTGTTGTGAAACATCCATAGTTTGACTATCCAGACCACATGTGGTAAGCCAAATCTGATAAATACCCTTTATATATAAATATGTGTGTATGTAATTATGTGTATGTATATATATGTGTGTGTGCATTTGTATGTGAATATCTAAATATATACACACATGTACACAGCCACATATATTCTCTCATTATATACCTTTACAGTTATCATTCTACCATAAGAATATACTTGTTTTGTTAGTCTTGTTCCTTAGAGATCCCTAACTAATATAAGAAATGAGAGTTAAACTTATCTGTCAGTATATGGATAAATATTTAGAAGGCAGTTAGAAGTTATACTGCTTTGGGAAAGTAGCAGTTGTATGTTCTCTAAAATTCATGACCTCACTAAACACAGGGAGTTGGCTAGGTTTACAGTGCTGGGTATAATTCTTCTTGTTGTGCAGGCCTTGAGTCCAATTATACTACTGTTGGTTACTGCTTGGATATAAGTGCCACTATTGCACCTTTAAGGATGTTTTACAATGATGGTTATAGTTGTGGTTTGTAGGTGTCACAGCAAGGTAGGAATATTACTTGTTTTTCTCCTGGAAAACCTCTGTGTCACCTTCCAATGCAATGAAGGCTAGGAGGCTTTTGCAGCAGATGCAGAAAGCCACAACTGATCAAAATGAAGAGAACATCCGACCATGGGGTCCAGTTTCAATTAATATAGCTCTAACATAACCCCTGCACTAAGGCTCAAGGAACACAACGGAGAGGGGGTAGAGAGATTGTAAGAGACAGAGGACCAAGAAGTCTGCTAGAAGTTTGTGTCTTCTAGCTATAACAATGTCAGGGAACATATATTCATGATATTTCAACAATTTGGCTGTCTGAACAAGTTCTGAGCCACAGAAACACCAACTGACATGCCAGTGTAGGTGAGAAAAATCTCATGGGGGTCCCACTTCTAGATAAGAAGTACAGGCTATGAGAGAGAAGTAGTCTTCCTCAGAGATGAGCCACATATATGGTTACTTAATAAAACTATTCATCCCCACAAATGTACACATACTGGGAACACTAAATGGACTCAACAGTTTGCATTTATTGTGCATGCGCATGTCGCTCTTCCTCACCCTCCTGTGTGTGTAAATAAGCCATGAATTTGAGAGAGGACCTGAGTTTGGCCCTAGGTCATAGGAGGGGTTAGAGGGAGAAGAAGGGAGTAATGAAAAATGATGAAATTATAGTTTAATTAACTTTAAAATGCTATTAGAAAAATGAAATAATGAATCAACTGAGTACACCATGATACACTAATTAAAAGCCTAGGGTTTTCCAGGAAAGCTTGGGTTAAATGCCCATTGGAAACTGTCCTAAACAGACAAAGAAATTTGATTTTTCAAATACCCAGGGACTGTTTTGGCCATCCACTGAATATTTACCTCATTGATCTCTTTGTAAACTAATACACACATCCAGATATAATTTTAATAACATCTTGTGACAATTGGCTAGCGATAACCCTGGTAAGGAAGGCTGGCAACATTACAAATCAGTAATGAGAAAGGACAAAAATGAAGGGAACTCATCCAGAACGATCAGAGTAAACCACTTATGGGAACATTAAGTCCTAACTGTAAAAATACCACATGTCAATAACCCTTCTGGTGCCCTTGGAGGATGGACTTGTTGGTGGGCATCCAGTGGCCTGCCACCAAGAACAGAAAATCTGGATGTAACCCAATGTTGACTTTCCAACACAAAACCCTATCTTCCAGCCTGGCTTGGCACATAGTTAAATATTTGGGCATTTTGTATTGCAGATAGTCTCCTGCTGAAATAACAAATGGAGACATGTGTATGGGCACTGGTGTGGGAAAGCTTCTCCTGAGGTGTTCTCAGACACTATGAGGATGCACAGCTCTGGAGAAGGAACCATCAGACTTGACTCCTGCCCTCAGGATGGGAGATCAGAAGTTGCAGTTAACTATGCCGGTCTCACTTGACAGAAATTGGCCAGATAGGGTCACTTGTTAGGATTTAAAAATGTACCATGTAAATTTTATACTTACAATGTGATATTTTATATTGTATATATATATACACAAAAATGTTAGTAATATCTTGAAACAGATTAGCAAAACTACCAATTTAAGGCTTCCCCTTTTTGACCGGAACTAAAATCTTCCTATTCAGTAAATAAACCTAATAAAACCTAATAGAACTACAATTTTACCTTTAGTTCTTTCATTATGCATACTGTCTCTAGTCTTGCTCATTTGTATCCTCTGATCTAAATCACATGGACCCTAGCTATTTTTACTCTTACCATTTGGGATGCATCTTAGTTATCAGAATAGAAGGGAGTATATTTCTCTGCTATGGATCAGGTCTTACACGAGATATAGGTGTCTTCTGTTCTTTGTTTTTTTTTCTTCACAGATACGGTGTCTATGGTGTACAGACTCCATACTGCTCCTCAGTGCCCCTGCATTCTTTCAACCGTGCAAACCTTACGAGTTCATGTTTCTTCCCTTTGGTGACTTAGTTGGATTCCTATTGCTGTGACAAAACACCATGACTGATAGCAACATGGCAATGAGAAGGTCTGTTTGGCTTATACTCTGTCAGTAAGGGAAGCAAAGGCAGGAATTCAGGACAGAAACCTGCAGGCAGTAATTGAGGCTTAGATGTATGCTTAGCTTCATGGCTTGTTCAGCTTGTTTTCTTACGTAACTCAGAACCACCTGCCTAGTGTTGACTGCCTCCAGTGGGCAGGGTCCTCCCACACCAATTCTTAATGGAGAAAATGATCTACCAACTTGTCTGCAGACAATCTGATGGAGGCATTTTCTTAATTGAATTTCCTTTTCCCAGGTAGCTTTACCTTGTGGCTCTGGATTTCAAAGTTACAATACTCTACACACACCACCACCATCACCACCACCAGCAGCAGTACCATCACGAACAACAAGAAAAATAACAACAACAATAAAACAAAAAACAAAAACACCTATAAATACCAAAGCCCTTTAGACTTTTAATAAAACCTTTTTCCTCTGGAATGTGGATAAAGTGAATGATGATTCTGTGCTGACATCAGAGCTATCCATCTGAATATACAAAAGGATGTCTTCCAAGGAAGTCAGAATAAAAAGACAAGAACACTACATCTCTCCCTTCTCTTCCAAGAGAGGAGGGCACTATTGTATTTATGACCATCTACATCCTTGCATGGATGAAGGATGAATTACCTGTTAGAAAAGATGCATGGCCTGTCACATAACGGTTTGCATTTAAGTTTGTCTGTCATTGCAGAACCAAAGGCTTTCTTCCTTGTAACAGTAAATCATTTCTGGGAAGATAGAAAACAATTGGTTTGATCCTCCTGAAATTCTACTGTGCAGATAGCAAGTGGTTTTTATGACAAAGGGATGGCCTTGTGTGAAGGCCTTGAGCTAGCATTTGCCATCCATCCATTCCAAGATAGTTTTCCATTATATATGTATACTTGTGGGGGGTTTGTGTTTATATATGGAAGCTCTCATTTGCTGTCAGGTGTCTTTCTCAATCCCCCTCTTCTTCGTACGAAGCCTCATCTCCCTGAACCTGAATCTTACCATTTTGGTTAGTGTATCTGGCTAGCTTGCTTCAGAGATTCACTGTCTTAATTTCCTGTGGGGCTGGGATTACAGGTGGGTCCCTCTGCTCAGGCTTTCACCCGGGATTGAGTGATCTAAGCCCAGTTCTCACACTTGCTTACAAGCATTCTGTCCACTGAGTCATCTCCCCAGCCCAGTCATTTAAAACATCGATTTTTCTAGTTGTCAGCCAACTTGAAGGTGATACCACATTAGTTTGGGATGAGTTCAGTATAGGTTTAAAAAGATTTAATATTGTTTTCATCATTTTTCTTTTCTTAGTTGCCCAAGTATGTTTCTATTTCTCAAAGGAACTACCTGGTAGCTGTGTGATCTATGGCTCTAGAAGGAGGAAGATTTTCCACCCTTTGTCAGTGGAGCGCTAGGAATGAAGCTTGAACAGTTAGCTCTGGTGTTCTTAAAACTGCATGCTACTGTGGAAAGGCATGGTAACTCTAATACAACATCTAGCATTGGAAGAGAAAATAACAGTGATAAATTGGCTTCCCAGAGTGCTCTGCCTCGGGCCTGGGAAGGAAGGGAGATGCATGCCTGCAGGGAAATGCAGTCAGTCTGACTCATTGGCATTCTCCACAGTGTTGTCTTATGGCCCATCCATCCCTGGACCATTTCTGATGTACAAGTTCCCAGAAGCAAGAAGGAGATAAATGCAATGTGTAATGTGGGGCTTCCAGTGAATTAAAATCCCTGCCAGTGTCATTGGTTCTCAATTGAAAAGTAAACTTAATTAAAAGGAAGGGAAAACTAATGATGCTGCCCTAATCAAATCCAGGGTTTCCACACTGACAAAAAAAAGGAAACCATGCTGAAAAGTGCATGGAGGAAAGAAATCACAGGCTTTTTATTCTTGCTTATAGTAGCTTGTTTATTCATTTATACACTCTTTGTCTTCCAGAAAATCAAGGCCAATTAATCATGCTCATTTGAATTTACATGTTAGTTACAGCTAACTGTAGAAATGTCCTCTCCATACTGATTCCCTGGTATGGAAATTAAAGAGCTGGCTGATTGATAGATTCCTGGACACCTGAGTCTGTCTAGCTGGCACACAAACCTCAGCAAGAAACTGCAATGTAAGTGTACAAATGAACCTTGAGAAACAGTCTGTGCAGGCCTAAAAGGCAACTAGAAAATGGCCAGCAGTTGTCAAGATAGTTAAAATTAGGATGGAAGGAAAATTTTTCCCTCGTTTTCAAATGTTAAAACATGTTGGAAGAGACAGCGATTTAGCCCTGGAATTCATACTGAACATATGCTAGCATGTTGGTGTATTTTGTTATTTCTCATATATCTATAATTTAAATTCTCTAGCTTAGGATTCTACTTCCTGTCTTTCATGTTTGCTTCCTTTCCCTCAGATTGTTATTGAGAAGTAGCTGGATAAGCTCACTAGATCCATATAAAATCCATACATGCATCTGTATACAGTATGCATTTTTTATACGTACAATTCATGCACATAATGAAAATGTGCCCAGGTAACCACTGGAAAGCACACTTCTTCACTATAACTTTACTACAGCCTGGTTTATAGCCAAGAATTAACAACATCCAGTTTGCTAAACAATAAAGCTTTGCTAAAATGTTTTATTTTGCCATGAAATATCTTATAAAAGAATGAATGCGTATTTATTTTAGACATAGATCCTAAAAGAAATTCAATTCAAAAATAGAATTTTGAATAAAAAAGTTCCATGTCGTTTTTAAAGTGAATGGCAACAGAAAGGGAGTGAGGGGGCATTCTTTCTCCTTGGCCCAGAGTCTGAGGGAAAGACAGGAAGAAGCTGGCACTTAGATGTCTTACCCCAGGCCCTTCTTGTGTTTGGCCGAGATCTCCCATAGGTTCTTCATAACTTTAACAGTCCTGTACTTTTCTGGTTTTCCTTTAGAGCAGTGGTCCAGGTTTTGAATGCAAATCCACCCATTTGATGTTGCTGTGGGTGAATTTAGGCTCTTAAGTGGAGACTCATTTCTAATTTACTTGTGGTTACAGAGGTGCCATTGCTCCGGAATCATTTGGGGAACTGTTGAACAATCTGTGCTTTTTCATTGAAGTCCTCCTGCATGCTTTCCGAAAGGCTTCTGGGCATATTTCTGCAGGTCTGTGACTAGTAGCTACAATGCTACCCCGATGTTCTGTTTCTATTCCATGGCATCATGAGTGCTACAGCCAGATGATGTCTAATAGTATGTAGCTTAAATCTCCCCTCTCATCCTTCTCATATATGCTGTATACTAGTCTTATTCAGATGTATGAACATGCTATTAAAGTTATTAGGAAGATAGTGCATTAATTTGGGAAAAACTAATTTCTTTACCATATTGATATCTTCAGTATTAAACTCTGCCTTCTTTTTTGTTTGTATGGTCTTTCGTTTCTTTCCTTACAGTCTATGGTTTTCTACATGCATACAAAGGATATATATTTATGTCAAATTTACATACTTGTGTTTTGTTTATTCAGAAGGATTATGAATTATATTTTAAAATATTCTGTGTTTCATGTTTATTCTCGGTTCATAGGTAATTTATTTTTAAAATACTTATCTTGTTCCTGTGAACTTGGCTTGCTCATTTATCATTTCTCAGAAACTTCTGTTTTGTTTTGGCAAACCAGTGGGATTTTTCTGAGTGAAAAATCATGCCTCCACTACCATCGTAATCATAATAATGACTCCTCTTTATCATCATCATTGTTCTCATCTCTTCATCATCTTCCTTGTCATCATTAACACCATCATCTTCGTTATCACTACTACTATCAGCAAAGTCATCATCATCACCATCACCCATCTTGGTGCTTTTCTTCCTCCTCATCCTCATTATCATTATCATCATCACTATCAGCATTACCATCAGCACCATCAACCACCACTGTCATTATCCTAAACCATCAGAATAATTTAATGACCCTTTTCAGTGATGATCTATGTGGCCAGTCTCAGCGGGCTGAGACTTTTAGTACGCTACTAGATCAATGTTCTTGCCAATTACAAAGAAGACTAAAGATTTCAAACTAATTTCTTATACACTGGTAGGTTTCTCCCCTAAAAACATGCAAACCTGAAGTTTTTGATTTCTGAGACAGGTTTCTCTATGTAACTCTGGCTTTCCTGAACCTTACTTTGTAGATCAGGGTGGCCTCAAACTCAGAAATCCACCTTCCTCTGGTTTCCAAGTAATGAAATTAAAGGAATTCTCCATCATGTCCAGTAATCTGTAGATTCTTTCCCCTTGGAGTTGTTCAAATTTTGCTGTGTCTGAATGAGTTATGTTGCAAATATTTCCTGGTGGAAAGTCAGTCTCAGTCTAGAAAGCTTCTTTTGAGGGACAGTGATGCCCAAGACCATGAGGACATATTGAGTCAGGAAAGTAGAACATGGAAAAGACAACCAGAGAAAATCATGAAGAAAGTCATTCCCTTCATAAACACACATTTCATTTTTTCATGTCATATATATATGTATATATGTGTGCATATGAACATATACAGATTATGTGTGCATATATACATGCACAGATATGTATATATATATGTACATGTATTTGCATATATATTTGTGAGGATTCCAAAGTTGATACCTATAATTATTTCAGCATACTATTTGATGGACAGCCCACTTTCCCAGAATGGTTTGTTGAGAAGATACTCTTACCTGTTGAATAGCTTTAACATTTTTTAGAAGAGCCTGTGGCATGTGTGTGGGTGTAATTTTAGTCTCTCCTCATTTCCACCCATCTGTTGCATTTGCTTTTGCAAAAAGTGTGCTATCTATTAGTGCAATTTCAGAGTTGGTAAGGAAATCTGAAAGCCCAAGTCCTCTTTAATGTTAGTCTTCCTCACGAGTGTTTGCTATTTTAAGTACTTTGCATTCCTGTCTAAAATTTACTCTTATTTTTGCCCATTCTGCCATTTTAGTTTTGAAACAGTCTGATACAGTTCTGGTTAGCTTTATACAAAATTGGTCAATCAACCTGGAAGATGCTGCACTTTGAATCTGAAATGGCTCCAAAGTCCTGGTATTAAAGGTTTGCCCCCAAACTGACACTACTGGGTAACCTTTTACTCTGGAACTTTTAAGCAGTGGGGACTAGTGGGAGGTTTTATGTCATTGGGAGGGACTGTGTCCTTGAATGGGATAATAGAGTCCTTTGTGTTCCTTTTGGGTAACCCTACTACCCAAAGCAGTAGGGTTAATCATTCATCAACTGAAACCTCAAAACCTGTGAGCCCAAATAAAACTTTGCTCTTTTATTTGTTTATTTAAGGCACTTGCTGTAATGACAATAATCTGATGAGCACAGTCATAAATTCACACATGAATAATATTTAATGTATGGTCATGCTCTGTGCTTCCATTTATCTCAGTTAACATTAACATTTAAAAGAAATATCACTTCATTCACTAGGGATAAATACTGGTTCCAAAGTCAGTGACCCCACAAACTGTCCAAGCCACACAACTGTCACCCACATTCAGAGGGCCTAGCTCAGTCCTATGCAGGTTCCCCAGCTGTCAGTTTAGAGTCAGCAAACTCCTACTAGCTTGGGTCAGTGGTTTCTGTGGAGTTCTCCATCATGGTCTTGACCCCTTGGCTCATATGATATCCCCTCCCTCTCTGTGACTGGACTCCAGGAGCTCAGCCCAGTGCCTAGCTGCGGATTTCTGTATCTGCTTCCATCAGGTACTAGATGAAGGGTCTATATGAGGAATACCTTGCTCAGCCTAGATACAACAAGGAGCACCTTGGTCCTGCCTCAAGTGATGTGACAGACTTTGTTGACTTCCAATAGAAAGCCTCACACTCTCTGAGGAATGGATGGGCAGTGGAATGGCGGGGAGGTGGGGGGAGAGGAAGAAGGGAGAACTAGGATTGGTATATAAAATAAAAAAGAGATTGTTTTAAAAAATAAAAACAAAAGAAAAAATGAAAAATAAAAAAATAGAAAAATTTTAAACATCTTTAACAATTTTTTTCCTTTCTTTTTTTTCTGTTTGAATGATTTTATGTCAGATAGATGTCCAGTTGAAATAGTGTAGTTTGATGTATTTTGCTCTTACTCTTTATACTTTATACTTTAGGAATCGTATAAAGTCTGAAAATCCAGTGTTGACCTAGAGTATTAATATTAAGAAGTAATCCAATATGAAAATAGGCCAATTTTATTTAGTGTATATAAAAATGTGATAAAATTTCTTTGGAAATCAAATTGTAATATAGTACCTTAAACATTAGATATGGGGGCTAGAGAGATGGCTCAGAGGTTAAGAACACTG
>LOJH01052744.1:465-12298 GCA_001685095.1 Ellobius talpinus
TTCTTTCTTTCTTTCTTTCTTTCTTTCTTTCTTTCTTTCTTTCTTTTCTTCCCTGCTTATTCTTTTTTATTGCAGAGTCAATATTCTTTCCAACAAGATTATTCCCAAACTCTTTAATTTACCCTCAAGCAGATTCTTAGGACAAGATCAAAAAGCAGCCACATTCTTTGCAAAATATCACAGGAATTTTTTCTAGCCCATTTGTTAACATTGTCCCCCTCTGAAAACCCTTGAGCTGTGTCTCCAATAGTCTACAATACTCTCAGCATTACTGGCATTCAATTTACTAGTAGGATGGGTTGTTAAGTCCCACTTACAACATTTAACTACGTCCCTAGTCCAAATTCCAAGTCTCCTGCAGTCTTCACAAAAGCAGCATGGCTAGGTCTTGCTACAGTAATAGCACACTCCCTGGAACTGGCTTCTGCTTTAGTTACATTTCTATTGCTGTGATGAGAAACCGTGATGAAGACAATCCATAAAACATAGTATTTAATTTTGGAGATCACAATTATAGTGGGTTAGAGTGCATGACCACCATGGTAGAGAACATGGCAACAAGCAAGCAGACATGGTACTGGTGCATTAGTAGAGATCTTACATCTTATTCACAGGCTTGGGAATGCTACCCTGGGAATGACCTGTGCATTTGACACATCAAAGAGAAGCCCTAGTGTCATACCTCCTTTAACAAGGCCTCTCCTCCTATTTCTGCCCAACAGATACATAATTACAGGTAATGATTCAAATATATGAGGTTATGTTAGCCATTCTCTTTTAAAATACAACACCAATAAACAGCGTGGAATCTTATTATGATAACATTACTTTGCTACATTGAAAGCAAGAGGTTTTCTAAGTTGAAGTTTTTGCCACAAGAAGAAAAACTTGAAAACTGACATGAGACAATTTATAGGTTTGTTTGTTGAACTATAAGAACCATTTAAGAACATACATATCTAGCAATATATTATACAATTTCAACCTGCATTCTGAATTTTTTAGTTTGGTGTAGATATATTAACAGCACTGACCTGTGGAGCAAAAAGTTTTGACTGGAGGGTATATGCAAATTATGAGTAGTAAAAGAGTGTTTCCCATCTTGACTGGATTCTGAATCAAGTAGCCACACAAATGTAAGAAAATCTGTGGATTTGTTTCCTTTGATCTGTTCATTTTGTGTTCTCTTAATTTTACTTTGATGGAAATTATCACATCCTTCAACTTTAGAACTGAAATAATATTTTGTAAAAATTGGACCATAATACATAATTAAAATAATAAATGCTGTAGGCTCCTGGAAATGGCATAAATTGAGGCAAGTTTGATGTCAAGAGAGCTTAGTCTAGAGGGCTTCGTTGGAAATTTGTCTTGTGGGATTAAGCAGTTGAGGGAGGGGAATTATTGTGAAGCCAAGAGAGGAAAGAGACAGAGACTTGACTATGGAATGGTAAGCAAGGATTGCTGAAAGAACCACTGGAAGCCAATCTTCGTCCACTTTCAGATGTGCATAGATGTTAATGGGTCTCATTATAAAACCTGACAACAATCTTCCAATAGTGATTATAGAAAAAGACCCAGTGAACTAAGTATCCATTGGTTAAAGAGAGATGCAAAAATACTTATCTTGGGAAGGTATAATTGTTTATTAAGCAATTCTTCTAAGAAAGACTACTGTTCCATAAATTATCTAAAACTGAAATTAATAAGAACATGGATTATAAAATGTACCTATTTAACCACTCAAACACTAAGAGAAAAATTTTTTAAAACATGAAATTTGGTAAAATATAATATGGATTTCATATGGTCACTATCATGTTCAGTGACCAATGAAATACAGATGGTTACTACATTTCTTTGACCCATCTGCTCATGAAGGGATTTATCACAGCATTCAAAAGCCCTTTTGGTCCACAGAGAACAGTTCTTCTCAACAGAAGAACTGCAATTGGCTGAAAGACCCTTAAGAATATGTTCAACATCTTAGCCATCAGGTAAATGCAAAGCAAAACAACTCTGAGATACCATCTTGCCCCTGTCAGTATGGCTATGATAAAAAAAACATGAATAATTTCTTATGCTGGAAAGAATGTGGAGTATGTGGAACTCTTCTCCATTGCTGGTAAGAATACAAACTTATACAACCACTTTGAAAAATCAATATAGATTTTTCTTAAAAATTGTAAATCAACATACTGCAAGACTGAGAAATACTACTCTTGGGCATATACCTAAAGGATGATGTATAATATTACAAGGACATTTGTTCCACTATGTTTATAGTAACATTATTTGTAATAGCTAGACATGAAAACAACCTAGGTGTCCCTCAACCAAAGAATGAATAAAGAAATTGTGGTACATTTACATGATGGAGTCCTACTCAGTGATAAAAAATGGCATCTTGAAATTTGCATTGCAAATGAAAGGAACTAGAAGAAACCATCCTGAGTGAGGTAAGCCAGACGCAGAAAGATGAGTATGGTATGTACCCACTCTCAGGCAAATATTAACTGTAAAGCAAAGGAGAAGTAGCCTGCAGGCCACCACCCCAGAAACCTAAGAAACAAGGATAACCCTAAGAGAAACATAAGTACATCTGCCCTTGGAAAGGGAAATAAACAATATCTACTGAGAAAACTGAGAGTGTGGGGGTGGGAGAGAAGGGAAGCTAGAAGGGAAAGAGGAAAGGAGAAACTAGAGAACTAGAGGAAAGAGGATTGTCAAGATGGAGGAAGAACAAGTGACAGGAAACAAGGAAAGAGACATCTTGATTGAGGGAACCATTATGAGGTTAGGAAAAAACCCTAGCACTAGAGAAATTCCCAGAAATCCACAAGGATGACCCCAGTTAAGGTATTAAATGATAGTAGAGAGGGTGCCTGAACTAGCTGTACCCTGTAGTCAGATTGATGACTATCTTAATGTCATCATAGAATCTACATCTAGCAAGTGATGGAAGCAGATGCAGAGAACCACAGTGGATCATTGGGCTGAGCTCCCAAAGTCCAGTCAAAAAAAATGGTTCAAGTGAGAATATGAGCAAAGATGTCAATATCCTGACAGGAATACCCACTGAAATAGCTCACCTGAGCTAATGGAAGCCTTCCAGCTCTGGCCTCACCATAAGGGAAACAGCATAGGACCAAACTAGGCCTTCTGAATGTGTGTGACACTGGTATGGATGTGGCCCACTGTTGGACCACTGGAAGTGAGACCAGGATTTATTCCTGATTCTTGTTCTGACTTTTTGTAACTGATTCTCTCTAGAGGGATACCTTGCTCAGCCTAGATATAATGGGGAGGGCTTTGCTCCTGTCTCAAAAAAATGTCCTAGATATTGTTTACTCCCCAAGGGTAAGCCTTACTCTCTCTAAGGAGTGGATGGGGATGGGAGAAGGTAGAGAGGGAAGGAGGAGGAGTGGAAGGGGGAAATGGGTTTGGCATATAAAATGAGAAAAGATAGCTTTTCAAAAAAATAAATTGGAAAATATATTCCCCAAATCATATGTTTACATTACAGTTCATGATAGTAGAAAAATTACAGTTATAAAGTAGCAACACAAAAAATTTCATTCTTGGAGGGTCATTCCGACATGAGGAACTGTATTAAAGTGCAGCATCATGAGGAAGGCTGAGAACTTCTGGCCTTGAAGAATTAGGCATAAAATTATGAAATGTACTGAATTTCTAACATTCTTCATGAGTTAAAATTTTAATATGTGGGAAAGGGAGAGAAAGAAAGAAGTGGAAACTGTGCTAAGTAGAGGGTATTGTGACACATAGGTTCTTCTACAGGGTTTGGAGGCAAAGATGGTCTGTAAGCAGAGGGTAATAGAAACTCTTCTACCAACCATGTTACCTTATTTGTGGAATACCAGTGTTCTAGGAACAAAAAGAAAGAATTCCATGAGTTTTAGGACAGTCTGAGATACATAGTGAGTCCAGAAATGGCCAGAATGTGGGAAAGGGTAAGCAAGCACAAAAAAGAAAACTATAAGGAATGTGAGACTCACTTTATAGACCAAACATACGAATTCTTCATGCAAAGCATAGGTCTGAGAAACAGACTAAAGCACAGAAAACTAACTCTGTGAACTAGAATGGTGGTTTTACTTGACCTCTGGAAGGTTACAGACATTCAAACAGAGGAAGAGTTCCAAATGAACAGGACAAGAAGTGAACCCATACACAACAAACTGTAGTGGCAAGTGGCAAGGGCAGATGGCACATGAAGAATGCTGATGGTCAGAGCTGAAGGGGCATGTGCCATTTTACTTGAGAAATTAAACCTGTCATAAAAAGCACACTTCTTTGAAAATATCTAAGGGTAGGAGACCATGGAAAGTTGTATTTAATGTCTTGAGAGTAATCAACTTCCAATCAAACTGCTCACCCTTCCAGGTATGAAACATTAAGGACATATCTCTTGTCTTTTGCTATATTACAGACATGACCAAAAGTTATCAATCTGGAAAAGGTCTAGTAAGGATGGAGAAGGAAGTTAAAATGTATCAGATGGAGGTAAGAGAGGGGAGGGAAGGGTAGTAAGAGTACATTGTACACAGAAGTACACAGAAATCAAATTCTCAGATAAAAAATTAGTAAATTAGTTATATATCTGAATTATCACAACTACACCTACATCCACAGTAGAACCCAACACTTGGTTCAGATGATTCTACATACTCCATGTCCATGTGTTCTTCTTAGGTTGGAGTTGGGTTTAACATCATGTTTAATTTTCCATAAATGTGTATATTATTGATAAACTATACTAAATTATGTTCTTTTCAGTCACTCAGTTTTAGACCATCTGTTTTATACAGAGCTGCATTTTCACAAAAAAATAGAATTTCCCATTTCCGGAAACACAGGTGGCTGAGTTACTGAGAGAACTTGGCTTATATAGAGGGTGCCTGTAAGTATATTGCTTGCCAAGTAGAAGAATGTGGCATAATTCTCACAATAGCAGAATATTTGAATAGTTGAGATGAGAGAAGAATGAGGAGAAATTAAAGAAGTGGGCACTGTCTTAACTCATAGGATTCCAGTCTCCTGAAGTCATGTTTGCTAATCCACAATGCTAAAGAGTAGCATTTGTAATTCTGATTCTTAAGAAACACCTAGGCTTTTTGGATTATCCACCTTAAGGTGTAGTTATATGGTCACAGACTAAGAAAAAGAGATAAAATATTTGGGAGAAAGATTTCAAAAAACCTCTTACCTATTTTCCATTTTTCATATGGGAGGTGGCAAGATGGTCTGTGGTGAAGTGAAGTGTCCACTTAGCCATCTACATGAAAGACTTCTGTAGCCTGGAGAATGCAATGAGATTGGTGCTTGAGGAAGGCTAATAAATAGAGAGACCTGTGGTTTCCTGTACTTGGATCTTGCATCTGAAGTATCATGTGAGCATCACTCCTTTGAGTCACGCTCTTCATGAGACTGTTCTTGACAGTTGTCCTGGCTTTTATCTCTAATCTTCTGGTCATGCCTAGTCTAAAATTTCCCCACCCTGTTAGTTTCAGTTGAAAAAGACCTACCTTTTAAACTAGTTTAGCTATTCATCTTTTTCCAGGTATTCCCATGTGCTGAAATTGCAGGCAGACCGCAAAACAGCATCAATCTTGGTAATAGGGATTTTAAATCAGGCCCTTACAACTTCAGGATAAATATTTTTTCCCTTGAGCCATCTTTCCAGGACTATCTAAAAACATTTTTATAATTATAAAATTCCACTTTATCTTCCCAATCTATTTTAATATGAATGACTTTTTAAGTGATAGAATTATTCACTGGGTTTTTGAGTTAGTGTATTACATTGATTGGTTGGTTTCTTGATAAACAGGGAGCAGGATGATACAACTTAGAGAATGTTTTGGTTCTCTGCATTTTCAGCTTTGCATATTGCACAGGGTAAAGTAATGACTTCTGATATACAATCATAATTAGTGAACCAGAAGGCAATTCTCCTGAGTCCAGGCCACTCCCCCACTACCTACAGCGGCATCAGAGAGCCCCAGAAGCACAGTCACCATCTGCACTGACTGGAGGAAGAGGGAAGTAGCTGTTCTTCTGGCTGGACAGACCCACTCTCCTGGCTGGACAGCCCAGCTCTCTAGTGCCTAGGTCATGTGGCACTTCCTCTACTGCTCGCTCATTCAACTTAAAATAGTAGCTCATCAACAGAAAAGTCTCCTGTGGCCAAGTCACCCTACCACCATCTCAAGCTGCATCACAGGGCCCTGGAATCAGAGCCCCCACCTACACTGACTGGAGGAAAAGTAGAATCAGAGCACCACGGAGAGTCACAAACACAACCCCCATCAAATAGAGGATGAGGTTATTCCACCCCTATCCTCAATCACATCAGAGGACACTGAAGGAACAGCCCACACCTACACCAATTGGAGAAAGAGCCCCAACAGCCTGACAGCAGGCAAGAGTACTATAGACAGTGTACCTCACCACCAGCCCCAATGGCATCAGAGTATACCCAGAGGCACAGCCTTCAACTATACCGATTGTAGGAAGAATCAACATAGGTACCTATAATTACCAATCTGGATACTTTATAAAGATGATAGAGACACTTTAAAAGAAAATGAAAAATTTCCTTATAGAAATGGAGGAAATAATAAACAAAAAATGGAAGAAACTAATAATCCCTTAAAGAAAGTCAAGAAAGCCAAGAAAAAACAATTCAACAGGTGAAAGAAACAGTTCAATACTCCATAATTGAAATAGGAGCAATAAAGGAAACACAAACTGAGCGAATTCTGGAAATGGAAAATTGAGGTAAAGGATCAGGAACCAGAGGTGCAAGCTTAACCAACAGAATATAAGAGATAGATTTATCAGTAAGAAAACACCAAATCTTACAAATTCTAAATACAAAACATCCAGAATATCTAGAAGACCATGAAAAGACCAAACCTAAGAATAAAAGCAATAGGAAAATCAGACCTCTAGCTCAAAGCCACAGAAATTATTTTCAACAAAACCATAGAGGAAAATATTCCCAACCTAAAAAGGCATATCTATGAATGAACATAGTACTTGCATAACACCAAATACTCTGAACCAAAACCAATAACCTCAACACATATTAACTGAAACACTAAACATATGAAATGAAGAATAAAGCAAGAATATTAAGAGCTGAAAAATAAGAAGGTCAGGTAACATATAAGGCAGACCTATCAGAATTATGCCTGGCTTCTAAATGGAGACTCTGAAGTCCAAGAAGTCCTGTAGAGATGTTTTTCATACACTAAGAGACCACAAATGTCGATGCAACTTTCTGTTTTGCCTGATTCTGTGGTTCCAAAGAACCACAGAGTTTTATATTATTTATAAGCTGTTTGGCCTATAAGATCAGGCTTACTATTATTTAGCTCTTACAACTTAAATTAACCCATAATTCAATCTATGTTTAGCCACATGGCTTGGTACCTTTCTCAGTAAGGCATTTTCAGTTTGCTTCCTTTACATCTTGTTAGTGACTGACTCTCTGTCTTTCATCTTCTCAGAATTCTCCTACTCTTGTTGTGCTGCCTATACTTCCTGCCTGACTACTGGCCTTTCAATGCTTTATTAAACCAGTATGAGTGACAAATCTTTAGTATATGTGAGCAATATCCCAAAGCATTTCCCCTTTCTTTCTTTAGAAAACAAGAAATCTGAATCTAATCTCATTTGTTTATCTTTTCTCCTGACCATTATCCATAGCAGCATATAACCAATAAGCTAAACAAAAACAAACGTACATAATCTATTTTGGAATGTGTGCATAGTTTTCTTGACTACTTCCTGTTGATTGGGGATGCTAGAAATCTTTGGGGAACCCTGGGAAAATTTAAGATTATGGTCAAATTCTGACTGGAGTATTCTGTGAGGATCACCCCAACTAGGAACCTTGAAGCTGTTCTGGATGTAGAACTTGGAGGAAATTTAGATGTTGAGTCATCTTGGCTATCTGCTCCTATTGGAGCTTATTCAGTAGGTCTTCCTAGATCAAACCTGATATTTATTAATCCAGAATGAATTCAGAGCCTCTCATTTCCTGCAAATATATAACCTCTTTTCCAAAGTAACATATCTTTTGGCTTAAATTTTGAAGTCAAGATATTTTTAAAATATATAGATTGGTTTAATCCAGCAATATTTATAATCAAACATCTCTTAGCAGTTGTTGCTCCTTCTTCAGCCATCAAACAATTCAAATAAAATGCATAAAATGCAGTATCCAGACTCTGTACATTTTCCACTTTACGTGACTTTCTTCCTTAATCCATTTCTTTTTAAGGCCTTTCTGTATCCTTTTTTTCCTCTCCCAAGGCTATGTATATTTTTAAACATATGGTTTAATGGTTTAGAGGTTTTTTTCTCAACCTGCCTTTATTGTATGTTTCTATCTTTTTTGACTATGAGTCTTTAATCTGCTAAACAGCATGGCTAAAATTAAAGCGGCAGCTTTGCCAGCTGGATCTGCCCTGTTCTTTGACATCCTGATAGTCTAGATTCACAGAAATGGTACTAGCAGGAGCCACCTTTATTGTCACAACTCTGAGGTTTTCTAGGTCCATGACACCACCAAGAAGCATTCTGCCAGCAGCTCATAAACACCATTTAATTGCTTAGTAACAGGGCCTCTTAAAAGAACTAAAGGGTTTTTGCTGCTAACACTGAGTCAGGAAGCCTCTCTTAAAGGAGCCACACCTCTGCATGACTCTACCCAACTAAACCCACCTGATAATATGTTGCTATCAATAAGGTGTGCTAAACTCAGTTTTTTATGTCTAGCATGCCTTTCCAAGCTCTATAAGGTTTTATGTGAATGGAATTGATGAACATTGGTAGCCATTTTTAGATGGAAAATTCTTTCCTTCCTGGTCTCACAACAGTTTAGTTCCAAAGAAACACACAGAGGCTTATATTAATTATAAAATATTTTACCTATTAGCTCAGGCTTATTACTAACTAGATTGTATAACTTAAATTAACTCATAATTCTTATCTATGTCTAGTCACATGCCTTGGTACCTTTTCTCAGTAAGGCATTCTCATCTTGCTTCCTTTGCATCTGGCTGGTGACTGACTCTCTGCCTTTCCTCTTCTCAGAATTATCCTGGTCTGGTCACCTAGCCTATACTTGGTTCCTGGCTACTGGCCAAACAGCACTTGATTAAACCACTATGTGTGACAAATCTTTACAATATTTAAGAGCAATAAAAGAACAGGAACCACATATGCAAGCATAACCAACAGAATACAAAATATAGAAGAGAGAATATCAGATATTGAAGATATGATAGAGGAAATAGTTTTATCAGTCAAAGAAAATGTCAATTCCAACAAATTCTTAACAAAAATCCAGGAAATCTGGGAATTATTGAAAAGATCAAACCTAAGAAAAATAGGGGATAAGAGAAGCAGAGGAACTCTAGCTCAAAGGCACAAAAACTTTGTTCAACAGAATCATAGCATAAAACTTTGCTAAGCTAAAGAAGGACATGCTAATATAGGAACAAGAGGCTTATATAACACCAAATAGACTCAGCCAAAAGACAATACCCTCAATATATAATAATCAAAACAAAAATACAAAATAACAAAAGTATATTAAGAGCTGCAAAAAAAAGAAGGTCAGGGAACATTAAGACAGACCTGTCGTACTTCTTAATGGAGTTTCTGAAGTGTAGGAAGTCCAAGACAGATGTTTTGCAGGCACTAAGAGACCACATTGCTGTCTGAGACTACTATACTCAGTGTGTCTTTTAATCATCGTAGGTAAAGAAAACAAAATATTCCACAAAAATACCAGATTTAAACAATACCTGATCACAAATATGGCCCAACATAAAGTATGACAAGGAAAACTCCAACCAAAAGAAGTTGGTTACACCAATGGAATCATAAGCAAAAGATAATATCACAGTAGAAGAATCCCAAAGAAGAGAAACACAACCACACTACCATCACCACCAACAAAACCATAAAAAATACAGGAACTACAAATAACTGATCATTAATATTTCCTATTATCAATGGACTCAACTCATCTATAAAAGATACATGCTAACAGAATAGATACAAAAACAGGACCCATCCTTCTGTAGCATGCAAAAACATACCTCAATTTCAAAGTCAGACATTATCTTACAGTATAGGGTTGGGAAAAGATTTTCCAAGCAAATAAACCTAAGAAACAAGATTATATAGATATTCTGATATCTAACAAAATAGAAATTAAACTAAAATTAGTCAAAAGAGATAGGGAAGGATATTACATATTTATGTTCATATTTATCAAAGGAAAATCCATCAATATGAAGTATCAATTCTGAAAATTTATTTTCCAGCTACAAGGACACCCACATTTGTAAAATAAATATTCCTAAAGCTTAAAGCACACATCAAACCAAATGCAGTGATAGTGAAACACTTCAATACCCTACTCTCCTCATTGGATAGGTCTGTTAGAAAGATTCTTAGCAGGCAAATAAGGGAACTAACAGCTTTATAACTCAAATGGACTTAACAGACAAATATAGAACATTTCACCCAAATAAAAAATACACCTTCTTTTCAGCATGTTGTGGTACCTTCTCTAAAACTGAACACATACTTGTTCACAAAGAAAATCTCAACAGATACAAAATTTGGAATAATCCACTGTATGTTATTGGATCACCATGGCTTAAAGATAGAACTCAACAATAACACAACATGCAGAGAGACTACAATCTCATGGAAACACACGAGTAAATAATCACTGTGTCAAGTAAAAAATAAAGAAAGAAATCAAAAATTTCTCTAGTACAATGAATATGAAGGCACAGCATACACAAACTTATGAGACACTATAAAGACAGTGCTAAGAAGAAAGTTCATAGCCTAAGTGTATGTGTTCCAAATACAAGGGAACCCTCATTTGTAAACTAGCACCATAACAGCACACCTGAAAACTCTAGAAATAAGAAGCAAACACACTCAGGAGGAGTAGATGACAGGAAAAAATCAAATTACAGACTGTAATCAATACAACAGAAACAAAGAGAACAATACAAAGAATCAATGAAACAAAAAAGTTGGTTCCTAGAGAAAGTCAATAAGATAAACAAACCTTTATCCAAACTAATCAAGGGCAGAGACAGAGTTTCTAAATTAACAAAATTAGAAATGGAAAGGGGAACATAACAATGGACATTAAAGAAAGCCAGAGAACATTAGGTCATACTACAAAATCCTGTACTCCACAACATTGGAAAACCAGAAAGAAATGGAAATTTTTCTGAATAGATATGACTTATCAAAATTAAATCAAGACCAAATAAATTACTTAAATAGACCTATAACCCCTAAGGAAAAGGAAGCAGTCATTAAAATCTCCCAACCAGAAATAAATCCAGGGCCAGAAGGTTTCAGCACAGAATTCAATCAGAATTTCAAAGAAGAGCTAATTTCTTCACTCTTTGTAACATGAAGGGGCCTGCTTGGTATAGATAGATAATCTTCAACCTCTTCAAAGAGCTGTAGAAAATGGCTTTTAATCTAACCTAGAATTCTTTGGTAATGAGACACAATTGCTCCTGGCAACACCGATCTATTCCCKAGAGAATGTTGAGCACCAAAGACACTCCACCTGGAACCTTTATTCTTGGCAGAACTGGCCTTTGGGCAAAGAAATGCCCATATCTCAACCACCGACAGAGATACAGAGTATCCGTAAATGGATAAAACAGGACTGTAATATCCTGCCAAGACAGGTTAAGATAGTTTTGAAGTTTCTCGCCTTTGAAAATGGTATGTCAGTTACATTAGG
>LOJH01052745.1:0-12297 GCA_001685095.1 Ellobius talpinus
CAGCGTTTTATTAAAATATATGATTGACAGAATACAGATAATTCTCCTGCACCATAGTGTGTGTGGTGTTTGGTGAGTGTGTGTATGTGTAGTGTGTGGTATGTGTGTATGGTGTGATATATGGTGTGTGTGTGCATGTGGTGTATGAGTGGTGATGTGTGTATGTGTGTAGTGTGTGTGGTGTTTGATGAGTGTGTGTGTGTAGTGTTTGGTGAGTGTGTGTGGTGTGTGTGGTATGTGTAGTGTGTGGTATGTGTAGTGTGTGGTATGTGTGTATGGTGTGATATATGGTGTGTGTGCATGTGGTGTATGAGTGGTGTTGTGTGTATGTGTGTAGTGTGTGTGGTGTTTGATGAGTGTGTGTGTGTGTGTGTGGTATGTGGTATATAGGTATAGCATGGTGTATGGTGTGTGTGTAGTGTGTGTGTGTGGTGTGTATGGAATATAGGTATAGTGTGGTAGTGTGTTATATGGTGTTTGTGTGGTGTTTGGTGAGTGTATGTGTGTGTGTGGTGTGTGTGGTATATAGGTATAGTATGGTGTATGGTGAGTGTGTGGTTGGGTAGAATGTGTATGTGTGTGTGTATGTGTAAGAGAGGGGGGACCTCAGCAGGAAATAGATGGTGCAATCAAGTTAGGTAATTCTTGAAGTCTTTAATCAAGGGGTTACTGGCAAAGCCATCAGCAGGGTTAAGCTGTCCAAAAGGATGGTGCGTTAGTCCATCTTTCTGATATCACAGCTACTGGAGAGAACATCTAAAGAAGCAGCTATTTCGGCTCACAGTTTTGGAGGATCTTGTGAGTCTGTCTATGGTCAGTCGCTCTGTGGCTTTGGGAAAGTAGATGGTGAAACAACACTCACCTCATGACTGGGAGACAAAGGGAAACTGGAAGAGACCAGACTCTCACATCCCTGTTGAGGACACCTCTAGGGACTTGATTTCTCACCCGACCCTACTTCACTCTGTGATAGCTCTCAGCTAGGGATCAAACATTTACCCATGGGCTGTGACTGTTCTAACTACAACTGATGGAGTGATATCTTAGGTCATACAATAAGGGAGTTCTTACCACTGCAGCCCTAAAAGGAGGCCCTTGTCCCCTGGCCTCTTGCTGCCCCTCAGGCTTGGCTGGTCTTTTAACAGGAAATATAATGGGAATTTGTCGTTCTCCTGGCTAGCCTCAGTCTTCTCTTTCTGTCAGAATACTTGCTTTCTTTGTAGGGGTGTGTCCTTCTCCATCTGCATTAGTTACACGAGTATTCCCAATCTGTATGTGGTAAGTAAGTGGGATTCGGGTTCTAGGACAATGAATCCTCACGGACATTGGGATTGGTCTATGACTGAGCACCAGACTCCATTAGGAGTCAGAGGCTTTCTTGTTTGTTTTGTAGAATTGTGGAGATGTAAGGGGAGGCTCTGCTTCTCCACCAGGGACACACTTGAGTTGGAAAATTAAGCCAACTTTGCTGCAGAGAGGTTTGAGAACCCTGAACATTGCAATTAAAAATATATATTTCCAGTTACATTATGTTGAGTTTGTTGTCATACCAGAATGAATCCTGACCAGGACAATCTCCCTATATAGGATTCTTTTTTTGTTGTTGTTGTTGTTCCTAATATCAGTGTAAATCTGAGTTTAAGGATAGGTCGTGGTCGTGGCAATTAGAGCAGTTACACATGTTCTATGTGGTTCATCTTAAAAGATTCGTGTTGGTGAGATCTGGTCTAACACAAGGGCCGGTGACTTAGCCGACTGTGGAGGTAATGATGAGGTCGTTGAGATTTGTGTTTTAAAACACATTCTTGTGCAATCACTTCCCTGTGGAATTCATGCAAAAAGCTAGGGCTGGAGACCAGTATTGATGTCACACATCTGTTAAGTGGCTCTCTGGGTGGAAAATGACAGCCGTGCTCAAAGTTAAAATCCGCCATTTGACTGAACTGGCAAAGTAGAAAAATCCCAATTCATCTAGTTCCCAGTAGTTGGTTCATTATAAATTTTCTTAATAAAAAGTGTGATTTGGGAATTACAGAGCTCTCTGTCAATCATTGATCAGCTGTTCTTATTTAAATGTCTCTATTTTAAAAGCATCCTCCTATTCTGCCTGGTTGAATTTTAGGATGTAAAAGATGTTTTAAAAGACACGAATTTAAAATTAGAAATTATGAAAGCTAGTTCTTGATGTTATATTTACCTAGAATTTAGAACTTAGTTTGTCCTAGAACACAATGATGTTTATTTTTTAATAGGTTTGTTAGAATGGGATTCAGGTGCCATAAGGAGTTCTATCCATTGATATTTAGTATATTAAGCTGTGCGACCATCACCACTGTCTAACCCTAGATAATTTCTATCTATAATCAAATGAGTCATGTCCTTGTCCAGACTCTGTCTGTCACTATGGATTTGCCTGTCTGGATGTCTCACATGCAGTAGCCTATGTGACAGGCTCCTTGACTTGGTCAGTGGGTCCTTTCAGGCCCAGTGATTCAGAGTTTGTACACAGAGTGGAGAGATTTCTGCCTGAGCTTGGAAAGAACAACCAGGATCAAGATGTGAGACATGAAACTCTCTCATCATCCCCTGCCCCCAGCTTTATGAATTATCATTCTTTAAGGCACGCACAAGGTGATTTCTTAGCCTCTACATCATGGGTGACCCTTCCACCCAATCTACCAGGCCCTGGTCATGTCCCCAGATCCACCAGTCCTCATGGCTCTTAGTTCAGTTCCCTGGGCTGCTTCTACCAGTCAAGGACATTTATTCATGCTGTCCCCTCCATCTGTGACTGCTTTTCCATCTCTTAGTTAAATCCAGGTTCCTTCAGACACTCGGGGAACTGACTCCAGTTTCAGTTCCCTGAGTCTAGGTCAGGCTCCTTAATTACTTTTCTGCATAGCATTTATTCAAATTGTAATTATACCCCCATCAGTTTGACTATTTCATTAATTTTTATATTCCCCAACTAGATAATAAACTTTCAGAGAATAGAGTTCACATCTGTGCAGGGCGTTAACAATAAAACCCCACATATCCTAGCACAGGCAGGATCCTCTTTACCTCAAATAATTTTTGGAATGTGTTAGTCTAGTTTTCCTGTTTGCTGTATTCAATAATAGAATACTTTGAATATGTGAACTGTGTCCATCAGATTATTGGATTAGACTACCTGTTCAGGCTGTGTTTAGTGCTGACCACACTGATCAAGAGCAATGGCAGGGAGCAAAGGGAATGGTAGTTAAGAGAGATGCTCCCTCTCCCTGTTTGGATCCAACATTCCCACTGCTCTTTTCTCCCTCCCTCTCCTGTGGTCTTTGTTCTCATTTCTCCCCCTCCCTCTTATGCAGAGGGGAGCAGCTTTCAAATTAAATTACAGACCGCTCTCCTTTCCAAATGGGAATCAGCACATGGTTGCTTTTTTAAAACAACCCTACATTTTTTATAGAACAATAAATGACATGATCTCATCTTTTTACAAGGTAATTATATTAGAAAAACTCTTAAAGGTTTTACATGCAGTTGATTTAAATGCCTTTAAAAAACATATGATAAACCCTGACAGATGTGTTCTTATAAAGAATAAATGCTCTCCTGAGGGACCAAGTGAAGTGTTCTGGGAATCCTTGCCTTTAGAAGTGCGCTATGGAAAGCTGAACTGACATTAAAGGTCAGGATGTGCTGTGGGCTGTCCCACTTCCCTGTACCTTCACAGCTCTGCCCTCTTCTCTGGCAAGGGGACATCTGACAGTGTTTGGGGACCTCCCTCTGTTGTCACACTCCGGGAGGTGAGAAACTGCTGACATCTGGCAGGTGGGGGATGCCACTAAGTGTTCAGCAATGCTTAGGACCTCTAGAAAAAAAAACCCAGCACAAATGTCAGAAGTGCCAAGACTGAGAAACTTTGATCTATACAAAATAGGGTAAGGACTGTGATGTTTAGTTATCCAAATGGCCATTTCTTTGTTAATCAACAGTTTGGAGGAATTCTAGAAAAAATAACTATGCCCGTCTTTGGACACCATGTCTTTAGCAATTGCTTTCTGAAAGCAGACTTGGTTCCACTGAACATACATGCTTTAAAATGCATAATATCTGGGTCCAGGAAGATAGTTTAGTGGATAAAGGTACTTGCCATCAACTTGAGTCCAATCCCCTGAACCCACATCGTGGAACATGTATCTGTCTATTATAAGCAAACAAGAAATGAATGAATAAATGTTATTATTCTGTCCCCTCAGTAACCAAAACCAGCCCCTCCCTCCCTTGGCACTGAACAATTAAGGTCAGGAGGTTGCAGGGATCTGGGTTCCTCTCCAGCCCTCTTTTCTCACACTGGACTGCAGAAGTCTTTGGACTCGGGACTTCTGCCCTCATGGTCTACTGGAGAAGTGTTTATTGGTATCTATGCCCAGGTACAGCTCCAGGTACCCAGGAGGACAGACAAACGTCCCCAGCCCTTGTGGCTTTCAGTCTCATAATAAAATATAACCAGAAGCTGGAGAAGAAACCAATTCTCTCTCCAAGTCTTCAGGAAAGCACCTGTCCTGCCTATGCCTTCAGTCTGTATGCCTCACCCCAAGACCCAGAACACAGTACGTTTCTATCACTTGGACTACCCCGTTGATAGACATAGTTATGGCCGCCCTCGGAAATGAGCATATACATTCATGGCAAGGATATTTAAAAATAAAGATAGACAGCAAATCATGAGTCAAAGTACTTGGTTTTTCATACCTGTCGTTAGCTCTCTTGGGAATCTTCCTGCATCAGGAGACATAGGAGGCTGAACAGAGAGGAAAAGGAGGAAGAAATCCTGCTTTCAGGAGACTTAGCCACATGGCTTGTTCTGTGCACCAGGAAACCCCAGGTCCTCAACATGGGAATGTTTCAGAGGCACTAGAGGAGATGGAGTTAACGATAAAGAAAATATCTTTGTTCGCTGATGGTCATTCTCTGATCCAGGATGAAAAAAATCATGGAGAGGGACATGCAGGTGTGTGAGGTACCACAGAGCAGAAGTAGGAAATGACTGTTCATGCCAAGCAAGCAATGTCTCTAGGCTATGCGGCTATACCCCCCCAAAAAAGTTTTAATCTGGTTCTAGATATCAGTATTGTTGTATATCCTGGAAAGATCAGTAGTGAAGAACTCAGGAAGTAAAGTGTGAAGCCAGTGTCTTCCACCCGGCTTAAGTTACCTGCTCTTGGGGTCAAGGACAGTACAACTCTCTAAAGGCCCAGCTGCCTCCTGACCCTGAGACATTCTGTGTGCTACACACTCCCCCCGTTCATAGTTTTCTTAATTCTTCTAACCATCTAGGTCCTTAGTACCTTCATTTCACAAGTGAGGAAGCTGTGGTTGACGTAGTCATTGTTAGAATAATGATTGCCCAAAGGAGCCCGATGAGCGTGACTCAAAATCTCCAAAACTGAGCCAAAATAAACGTTCTGCCTTTAGGCTGAGTTTTTCAAGCTTTATCAGAGTGGTGAAAATCTAACACAATGAGAGAGAAAGAAAGTCTTTTTGCTGATTTGGTCAAGGTCTGATCTTAAAGGGAGCGCTGTGGGTGTTCAGAAACTAGTGGCTCCAGCAAGAAATTAGTGGCCCTTTCCCTCTTACACACCAAGATGAAACGTTTCACAGAATCTGTCCTCCTACATACACATTACAGGTGTACATATGTATATATGCACATGCCTTATGTATATGCTTACATCTGTAAATAAATCATCAGGATTGATTTCAAATACATAGAAAAAGGTAAAAAATATAAAAGTCAATACTCATGTCAGAAATTATAGCTAAGATGATTAATAGTTTTCACTCAGCTCAACAGGAAGTCAAAATATGAAACAAGTAGATGGGCCAGCCTGATAAATACAGCTGGCCCTGGGTCCTGCCCATCACCGGCTGAGGAGGAACGCTTATATTTACTGCAGGGAAGAGCGCACACAGAGGTCATGCTAGTGTTTTTAAATGCAAGTTTTTTATTCTGCCTAGTGTCTCTCTAGCATTTAATAAAGACATTTCACTCATATTCTGGATAAGACATAGACAAAATAATACATATATTAATTTTAAATGAAACAAAGTTTCATTTAAGCTCAGTATACACAGGGGAGTCGCTTGTCATTTTTTTTGCCTCATTTAATATGTTCCTCTCCTCTTGGTTTTTGATCTAGAGGCCCGAGAGAACGGTACATTTGGTATGGAGTTAAGGAGATTGTGCCTCTTGGTTACAACAGTGCTTCTCCAGCACGCAGGAAGCCCTGGGGTGGGTCCCAAGTGCTTCATAACACTGGCTGCAGTGGTCCATGCAGGAGCTAGTTGCAGCAGGATCCGAAATTCAGGGTTATCCTTGGCTACGTAGTGAGTTTGAGACAAGACTGGGCTACATGAAACTCTGTCTCAAAAACCAAAACCAAACGCCCTCATCCTCGAGTCCAGCCTGAATTTCTGTCACTGCCTTTTGTGCTACACATGGTTCTTAGGGTCACAACTCAGAGTTAGCTTCTGTCCTAGCCACATAGGAACACCTTGTATGGTGATACTCATTATAACTGAGTAGAACAGACATGTTTATTGCTAATTTTCCTTCCTTCCTTCCTTTCTTCTTTCCCTCCCTCATTCCCTCCCTCCCTCCTTCCCTCCCTCATTTCCCCTCCCCTCACTCCTTCCTTCCTTCTTTCTTCTTTTCTTTGGACAGGATTTCTTTGTGTAGCCTTGACATTCTTAGAATTAGCTCTGTAGACCAGGCTGGCTTTGAACTCACAGAGATCTGCYTGCCTCTGCCTCCCCAGTGCTGGGATTAGAGGCACATGTCTCTACTGCCAGGCTGTTAACACTGTGTTATTTTTATGGGAAGTTTGACTCCCAGGGTAAGAGATGGTATCCCTGGACAGAAAAAGTCTTTATTTGTTTCTCCATTTCCTGTGAGTCACCAGACAGAGCTACCATACAAATACTCTCCAATGCATTTGCAAACCTTCTAGAACGGCAGTGGTAAGAGTGTTACACAAATCTGGAGAGCAGCAAACCTGCCCACTACCCTTACCGGCTCTTTAGAAGGATAAGATGAAATAATTCACGAGTGTGTCTTTGAATGGAAAAAGTGCTGTAAAATTTGGAATGGTCATACTAACGCCTTGGTGGCAATGTTGTCTTCCCATAATGCTCACTGTTTACCAGCTCTACTCCACATGTGTGCTTAGGAAAGAAGTCCCGCACTTCCCATTCCCCCTCTTCAAGAATATGCAACTTCCCCTCACTTAGATTTGGATACAAATTTCAGTTCTCCATTTGTTGTCTGTATTTTTCAGGGTGAGTTTAAGGTAAGCAAGTAGCATGCTCTCCGAGGCCTCGTAATGTCTGCACAAATCGAGACAGCACTCATGAAAGGTCGTCTCTGGGTGCCACATCTTTAGTCAACCTTCAACACATGTGCAGCCATTGCCTTGGCAAGCTAATGCTGTGATGTGACAACCTTTGATGTCACCCCCGTGGATTAGCTCATCGGTACCTCCCCACTTTTCTCCTTTCTGAAATGGAGGCGATCATGATGCTAGACTCCCCAATCCCAATGTATCTCATTAGTCTTTCTTCTGCACCAGCATTCATTTTTATTGTAGCCTGTAATTTCTTAGATGTCAGACAGGAGTCCATTTGTACACCGAAGATTGTAAAAATAATGTAATAATGCACATTTGAATAGTCTTCATTTTTGAACAACGTGTAGCTTTTTATAAACATAACCGAAGGCACAAAACTGGAAATAAAGTGAAAATGCGGGCTGTATATATTTGTCTCTGAATGCTACTTGGGTAAGAAATGAGTCCCTAGATGAAAGCAGTGTGGTTCGTTTCAAGTCTAACTGCCTCATATTATCATAAGATTGCATTGATGTGTTTGTGAAAACTCCATGAAGAATTCCAGAAGGAACTTTTGATCTTGGGGGCTCCTGGGATGCTGACGCAGTCTGAAAGGGCAATGTCTGCATGCATGTTTTTGAAACGAGTGGATTTTGCAGCATGGCCACAGCCAGTGTGTTCATAGGAGAGGAATCAGATTCTTCAGATAAGTGTTAAGAATGAGATTTGAAGGCACAAGAATAACAAGCAATAACATTCCCTGTGTGGAATATCAGGTCTGCCAAAGCAGCTCTTCCATGCACCACTTGTATTGCTAATAACTCCCTGCTTCCCTCCCATAAGCCTCCACATGACCCCAGAATATATTCAACACAGTCCTCCAGGCAGTGTGGATAGACAATGACATACCGGTAAAAGTTTATGAATCTTCCTATAGAGCATGTCACACAACTTCTGTTGGTAGTTTTTACTCTTTAGTCTCTTGGCTCATTGGGGGGTCTGCCACCCCGCTCCCAAATAAATCACACTGAGGCTTATTCTTACTTATAAATGGCCAGCCTTAGCTTGGCTTGTTTCTAGCCAGCTTTTCTTAACTTATCCCATCTATCTTTTGCCTCTGGGGTTTTATCTTTCTCTATTTTTGTATACCTTTCTTTACTCCTTACACCATGGCTTGCTGCGTAGCTGGGCGGCTGGCCTCTTGCAGCCTCCTCTCCTCTTTTTCTTGATCCTCCGTCCCTCTCTCCAGTTTTCTCCTCCTGTTTTTCCTCTCTGCCTGCCAGCCCGGCCTATTCTCTCTCCTGCCTTGCTGTTGGCCATTCAGCTCTTCTGTAGATCTATCAGATGTTGTAGACAGGTACAGTAGCATAGCTTCAGAGTTACACAAATGCAACGTAAAAAAATGCAACACGTTTGCATCATTAAACAAATGATCCACAGCACAAACAAATGTAACGCATCTTAAATTAACATCCTACAGCACACAACAATCTTTTCTTTCTTTTGTAGACCACAGGCGTTCCTACTGTGCCCTCAGGTTCCAGAGGACATGAACTTAAATAGCAGAACTCTGAATTGTGCCCTCAGAGAACTTCAGTTTAGAAAGGGAAAACAGAAAATACCAGATGCATCACTTAGAGGAACCTCATGACAGCCTGAAGCCGGGCCTGCTATTTCTCCCATGTCTGTCTTTGTCTTGTATAACAAGCAGGGGTTATCGAGACAATATTTGGAATGTTCTAGAATTTCATTTGAGGAAATTTTTGCTAAGGATTTTTGCTAAAAATCCTTTGCTAAGGATTCCTCAAAAGGAAAACATATAAGCTAGTTTTGGTGGCTCACACTGATTCGCTAGCATTGTAAGGGACTGAGGCGTTAAAGGTGACAAATTTGAATCCAATCTAGGCTGTGTAGTGAGACCCTGGCTCAAAAAATAAAGCAAAACAAACAAAAACAAAACAAAGCAAATGAACTCCATGCAGTTGTTAAATGATCTCGCAATCCCTCTCCAAAGAATTATGGGTACAAGCTCAGATACTTGCATAGCAAGGTTTGTAAACCCAGATTTGCACAAATGTCCGTTAACAAGGGAATGGATAAACAAACACGGGATGTTGTACAATAGAATGCTGTTCAGTCTTTAAAAGGAACAAGATTCTGTCCCAAGTCAGGCAATGGATGAGCCATGGAAACATGATGTTAACTGAAGAACGTTAGCTATGAGCAAAAACAAAAACAAACTGTGTGATCCTGCCTGGAGTAGCTGCGAGATGCTGAACAGAGAGAGATTCCCAGAGGCTGAAGGCAGGGGGTGGTGAGCTGAACTTCTGTTTGGGACGATTGAAAGCTCTGCAAATGCGCGCTGATAGTGCTTGTCGATACAGTGATTGAAATTGAATTACATTCTGAAAAATGATTAAAATAATCCATTTTATTCTATTTATGTGTTATTGTACTACTAAAGAAAAAAATAAAATAAAGAAATCAAGGCTCCCAAAGAGCTTTTATTTACTTGAGATACATTTATTTCTAATTGCCGAATTCAAAATTAAAATGGAAAAAATCACATTCATTATTTCATTTCATACTAAAAGAATAAAAGCATCGGGGGTTAATGTAACTTTTTTCTAAAGATCAAGTAAATTGTGAGAAGCCAGGCAACACATATTGTTGGTTGTTTTGAACAGATGAATTCATTGTGTTATTTTTTTTAAAGATTTATTTATTTTGTTTTATGGTATGATTGTACTGTTTACATGTATGTATGGGCACCATATGTGCGCCTGGTTTCCCCAAGGTCAGCAGGAGGCACTGAATCTCTGAAACTGGAGTTACAAGTGTTTGCCATCGGCTATGGCTGCTGGGAAGAGGACCCAGGTCCTCTGTAAGAAAAGTGAGTGCTCTTAACCACCGAGCCATTTCTCCAGTCTCTCAGTGTTCATTGTTAAGAACACAGTGGGCTAGGAATGCAGCACAATGGAAGAGCACAGGCTTAGAACACATGAGATCCTGGGTTCAATCTTCAGCATCCAAAACCACATAAATAAATAAGGTTGTCATGCAAGGTCTTCCAACTCTGAAGTCTAAGTGCCTATACCTTATTTCATGAGGAAAGCGGCTCATTTGGCTTGTCATCCAGCCCAGTGCAGCACCTCTGGTCCTGGCTGTGACCACTGAGCTCACTATGTAACATCAAGAGTTGTAGGTGTACTTCCCATTTTGTCCCTAGAATATTGAAGTTACATGTATTTGGGGTTAAAATTTAAAGTGAGTAATCATTGATTCTTTCTGTGTGTCTGCCTGTTCATGTGTGGTCACGCATGTGTGGAAGCAGGCCAGAAGCTGATATCTGGTGACTGCTTTCTGCTTTGAGACAGGGTCATATTTTAAATTATGTGTTTGTCTGTGTGTGTATGTGTGTATATACATATGTGTATGTGTGTGTGTGTAAGTGTATATGTGTGTGTAAGTGTAAGTGTGTATGTAAGTGTGTGTGTGTGTGTGTGTGTGTGAGTACAGGTGTCCGTAGAGCTGCAATTACAGGCAGTTATAAGCTGCCTAATGTGGGTGCTGGGAACCAAACTCAGATCTTCTACCAGAGTAGTATTTGCTCTTAACAGGGGGTCATGTCTCCAGCTTGGGCCCAGTTTTCTCCATGGACTCGAGTCGGGTCCTTATGCTTACATAGCAGATAGTTTATGGACAGAGCCACTTCCCCAACCTGCATTTCCATTCTTTGAGTAAGAACATTAAGTGACACTGGGCATTAAAAAAATGGCTTTAGTCACTATTGATGCAGAACCATTAGTGACAATGCCAATATTGAAACAAACAAATATCCTAATGTTAGGATAAGAATTCTTTTGTGGCCGGGCAGTGGTGGCGCATGCCTTTAATCCCAGCACTCGGGAGGCAGAGGCAGGCAGATTTCTGTGAGTTCGAGGCCAGCCTAGTCTACAAGAACTAGTTCCAGGACAGGATCCAAAGCTACAGAGAAACTAACCCTATCTCGAAAACAAAACAAAACAAAAAACCAAAAAAATATTCTTTTATGTTCATGAACTACCAGTGGTACACAGTATTTGAGAACCACAAATGTTCTAGGCAGTGGGAGAAGTGACATATGTCAGAAACAGAGGGATTAACTGACATCAGGAGACAGATTGAAAGTTACTCATTCATTCAGTTTAGTATCCGTGTCTACTGTGTTCCAGGAACTACTGTCTCTCTGTCACATTGGGACTACAGTGGCCATCTCTTTTCTCATGGAAAGTTCATTTACATGGGGGGGTGGTTAGGTGGTGACACATGAGAAACGGAGAAAATACACTAATTACTACATTGCATGAGCTCACTACAGTTTATTCAATCACCTGTCTTTTGAGTGAATTTGTATTTTTCCACCATTTTTAGTTATTGAGAATACGATTCATAGAAATGTCTGGGCACAAATCTTACCTTAGTTCAGGCTGTAATGATAGTGGCACAGATGGTAAAAGAGCAAACATTTCTTTCTTCTGGTTTGGGGGCTGGGAGTCCAGCATCAGGTTGGCATCCGGACTTCAGATGTCTTCACATAAGGAAAGAGGGTAAGAAAGCTTCCTGGTCTTTTCTTTCCTGGAGACAGGATAGCACTGTGTAGCCCTGAGTGGAAGCCACTATGTAGGACGGGCTGTCACTGGACTCACAGAGACCCACCTGCTTCTGCCTCCCAAGTGCCGAGACTATGCTGCACTCTCTGGAATCTTTTTTCGTGCAGGCACTTAATACCACTCATTATGATGTGACCTGAATGCCTTACCTCTTAATTCCATCGTATTGGATATCAATTCTTGACACTATGGATTTGTTAGTACACATATTCAGTGCAAAATATCTTTCTTTGGGTTCACCTTCCTATTTAGCTTCTCTAGGGTCATGAATTATA
>LOJH01052746.1:359-12297 GCA_001685095.1 Ellobius talpinus
ACCTGAGCTAGTGAGAGCTCACTGACTCTGGACTGATAGCAGGGGAACCTGCATGGGATCAAACTAGGCCCACTGAATGTGGGTGACAGTTGTATGGCTTGGGCAGTCTGTGGGGTGACTGGCAGTGGACCAGGACTTATCCCTAGTGAGTGAACTGGCTTTTTGGAGTCCATTCTCGTTGGAGGGCTACCTTGCTCAGCCTAGATATAGGGGGGAGGGCCTTGGTCTTGCCTCAAAGTGATGTGTCAGACTTTGTTGATGCCACTTGGGCAACCTTACCCTCTCTGAGGAATGGATGGGGGCTGGGGAAAAATAAGGGGGAGCAGGAGGAGGGGAGGGAGTGGGAACTGGAATAGATATGTAAAATGAGAAAAGATTGTTTAAAAAATAAATTTAATTAAAAAACAAATAAATAAACAAAAATATCATCTAGAGAATAGTTAAGAGGGGAATTGCATAATCCATATTTTCTCTAGCCACACAACTTCTCTCTTTCTTCCACACATTTTACATGCATTCAAATATACCGTGTACCCACACCCACACACACACCCACACCCACACCCACACACACTTTATGCAAGCTGCTTGTGCCTGTATGTTTTCACACGTTTGTGTTCAGCACATTTGCAGCCTAGAAGTAATTAACTCCTTGGACTGTTCAGGTAATGGTGCCATTATAAACAAGAAATTAAGCAATCACTTGACAGTGTGGTTTACCTAGCCTTGTGATTGTGAACTATGGATCCAGATTATTAAAGCAGGCATACAAAAGATGTAAAATCTGCTTCTGAAAATAATTCTTTCCAAAGCCAGTTATGAAGCATTAGAGCATGTGATGGCATGTCTTCTACATATGGAGTATTTGAACGCTTCAGATTTAAATAAAGGAGCCAGAGAATTAAGAATGCACTGTGTTTTGTATTTTGTTTATCTTTAGATTAACCTTTTGTTGAGTTAATTTTGATCTGGCTAGAATGACAGGTGGAGGGAGGGTAAGATTTTCTTTAAACAGGTTAAATTTTGTAATGCACTAATTTAACACCTTATACTGTTCTGATGGTGAGAAAAAAGGGCACTTACTAGATTTCCCCTACATGTACACACACACACACATACACATACATACACACACATGCTACTAGGTAAACAGCCACCCAGAGACCTACTCTAAACACTTTAGAATACTTTTTTAAATTCTTTTTTCTCTGCATGGTTTTAAGCACAACTGCTTAAAAATGTTAGTTTTAAATCTAACTTCTCCCTCCACTTAACACATATTAAAATATTAAGATAAAATCTTATTAAAATTTTCTTTGAGGCTGTCAAGGGTGAATTTTCCACAATTTATTGAACCAATCCCTTTTCTGAAGGGCTTAAAAAGTTTCTAACATTTTGGTCTTACTAAAAGACGGTGATTGTGGTATTTTCTGCCTCAGTTGGAAAGCTGACTTCTCTTTTAGACAAGGTTTTAGAAAATGGAATTGAAGAGGAAGTTTTTGTTTTGCTTTGGGGTGTGTGTGTGTGTGTGTGTGTGTGTGTGTGTGTGTGTGTGTATGTATACTGAGTCTTACTTCCTTCATGCTGTACTGACTCTAGGAAGTTACTTGGCCTTCTTAGGAAGGACTCAGTCCGGGAGTTCCCACTCCTGGCTCCGCTAAGGGAAGGCGGGAAGGCAGGGTGAGGGTGCTGCACCCTCACTCCCAGTTGCCCGCCTCCCCCCACTCTGGTCAGAGGAAACAAAACAAAACAACAGCAGAACCAAGAAACAAATTATCCGGGTGTGGATTTATTTGTTTTTCCTGCCTTCTATGATTCCAAGTCCAAACCAAGTCTCCACATCCACAAACCAATCTTTTCCTTTTTCTTTTTTTTAAATAAGAAAAAATTAAAGAAAGAACTCACGATCCTTTTGTGTTTCAAACTGCGGTCGGGAATTTAAATTTCGGACTTGCAAGTTGCATGGCAACTTCCTGACAAACAGTTTACTGCTCACTTTTACACCTCAGTAGAGGGGTGACAGCAGGTTTCCCGCCGCTGCCCCGCACCTGCTGGAGCTGCAGCTCGGGCTCAGCACAGCGAGGCTCAGTATCTTAGGGCGGAAGGCCCTGCGCCTCAGCGTTCTGGACTGTCTTAAGGGCCACTCGCCCTTTACGCGCGTGGGATCAAGCCCTTTCCTGAGCTGGGCGCTCGGGACAGAATGCCACCCTGAGCTGGGGCGCGCGGGATCGTACGCCACCGCCACCCGGCGTCCAGGCTCCCGCCGTGTCCTGCGTGCCCGCGCTTACCTCCGCCGTACATCTGACACAGGTACGGGAAGCGCCACACATTGCCCAAGCCCACCGCGTAGGAGATGCAGGCGAACACGAACTGCAGCGGGTTGCCCCATTGAGGCCGTGCTTTCTCCATGGCCCGCGTTCGCTCTCTGGCAGGGCCTGGTCTCTGGCCGCTGCTCGCCCGCCTTTTAATTGCTAATCTCATTAACGCCCAGAGGGGCGAGGCCGGTAAGCGGGGAACTGCGAGCCCCACCCCGCCGAGCCCCGGCGGGGAAGACACCCCTCCTTGGCGCCGGGTGTGGACTTCAGAGCGCAGGGAAAGGATCACATTTCCTCCACCTCTTACTGATTCATCGATGGCAATATTATATATGCCAGGCACTGCTGAGCAACGGGAAAGCACAGCACCCTCACTCCAGAGCTGACATTCGGATGGCGGGAACATTTAAATGCCGCGAATAACCTTGTTCTTGACTTTTTTTTTTTTTNCGGAGGCAGTTTCATTTGGTTCGTACCACCCAGTTCACCTAAATCGGAAATGTAGGGATGATTTAAAGGGGTAAATCCAAAACCACATAGACATAGACTCAGGACATTCCAGAGGAGAGATGACTTTTGCAGGGAGCGGGTGGGTGTGGAGGCTCAGTGGGCAGAGCGCTACCTTAGCCCTTGTTAGACCCGAGTTTGATCCTAGCACACTCGGGAGACCTAAGTTTCTCCATCTATTGGTCCTTCCCTACGCCCGTAGTGTGGCAGAATCAGGTTTTGAACAACTGCCGTGAGGCCAATGGGAGCTAGAGGTTCTCGACCTAGGCTGGGTGGAAACCTAAGATTTTCATGCTTTTGCCGATCCAGCGAGGAAATGTAGTTGAACCGGACTGCACAAAGTTTATGCAGTGACTTAGGAAGGGTCTGTTGTTTATGTCTCTACTCCACCACTGACTAAGCTCCGTGACTTGGGCAAGTCATTTAACATCTTTGACCCTGTTTCATCAGTAATAGAAAAACAAACAAACAAACAAACAAATCCCTGCCCCCTCCCTTCCAACAAGCTTAAACTACCGATCTTGGAAGTTTTAGCCTTAAAACAGTGAAGAAGAAAGCCAAGTCACAATACAGCAGAAGGAAGTCTGGATACCCAGCTTCAGATTATAGATCCCCCCCCCCCGCTTCTTCCCACGCCTAGTCCCAGTCCATTGCTGATGGACATTTGTGCTGTTCCAGTCCGTGGCTGCTATGAACAGGACTAGTGTGAGCGAGCATTCTAACATACTCCTCTGATGGATGCACTTACTGGAGGGAACTTTGGGACTATGGGCAGTGTTAGGAAATACCAGTTCACATTCTCATTAACCTCAGCTGCTCTGCATCCTTGCAACCGCTCTCTATTCTGTTCAGTTTCCAGCACACACATGATGAGCTCACTACCACGTGTGTACTCCAGCTNAAAAACAACCCAGGCATTTCTTGAGGGCAGGTGCCACAGCAGGAGTGGAGGTCAGAGAACAATCTGTGGGAGTCAGGCATGCGATCTTACCGTCTCACTGGTCCTACCATTCTGTTTGTAAAGTTCTATCTAGACTGTGCATTGATGGCTCAATTTGCCTTTTGATTTCCCTGACAACTAGCAAGTCTGCAGCCTTTTATATGCTCACCGGGCCATCATTAAGAGCCTTGGGTTTCTGAAATGCCTGCATAAGCTTTGGTTAGTTTCTCCTGGGTTGTCTTTTTCTACTGATTTGCATTTGTTTTCCTATTCTGGCTATGGGTCTTATGTCTGCTTTATATGCCAACAGTTTCATTCCTTACTATGTGTTGACTTTCTGACTCATCATAAGTGTCTTCTAGTGAAGAAAATTCTTAACTTCAAGAAAGTCCAGTTTGAGCCAGAGATGTATGTAGCTCAGTTTGTAGAGTGCTTGCCTAACATGCATGAGACTCTGGGCTCTATTCCTAGCTCTCCATAAACTGGGTATGTATGGTGGTGTACACCTGTAATTACAGCCTTTGGGAGATAGAGGCAGGAAGATCAGGAGTTCAAGGTCATCCTTAGCTATGTAGCAAGTTCAAAGCTAGCCTGCTATAGGAGACCCTATCTCAAAAATAAACAAGAAGGCTGGAGGATCGAAGTTCAGTTTCCAGCACACACATGATGAGCTCACTACCACGTGTGTACTCCAGCTCTAGGGGATCCAATGCCTTCTTTTGGTTCCTGAGGGCACTTATACATCTGTGTGTATATATACACATAGACACATAAAATAAAAATAAATATAAAAAAACAAACAAATCTATCAGTCTTTTATAAAATGTTGTCTTCATGGTCATTTTTCCCCCTCATGTCTTACTTTCTTGCAAGGACTGTGGCACATGCCTTTAATCCTAGCACTTAAGAGACAGGAGGATCTGTGAGTTCAGAGCCAACCTGGTTAACATAGTGAGTCCAGGAGAGCCAGGACTACATAGAGACCAACAAACAAACAAACAACCCCCCAAAACCCCAAAACAACAACAAAAAGCCCAAATTCTTCCTTATCAAGTCCAAGATCATTAAGATATCCCTGAGCATTCATCCCCTTAGCAAAGCAAACCACAGCAGTGAGTGAGTTACTGCCTATTGAGACTGTCCTTCATGAATCCTGGATTTCAATGATTCTGCTAGGCTGGTTGGTTAATGCACTCCAGGGATACTTCTTTCTCCACATCCTTAGTATTTGGAGAAGTAATCACGGGCCACTGTCCCTGTTTTTTTATGTGGGCGCCAGAGATTGAAACTCAGATCCTCATGCCTATAGGCAGACCCTTTACCAAATGAGCCATCTCCACAGGCCCTGCAGTCCTGGTAAAAGGTCTACTACCTATAGGCATGGTGGTGAATAGTTAGAACAAAAGAGCTGTTGCTGCCTCCAGCTATGTACTTATGTTTTGGGTATCACAAATTATTTTTTCTATAGGATTCTTAGTGACATTTAGGATCTGGGCACCCAAGAAAGAAGTTACCAGCCACTAAAAACATGAGTAAACATGAAATTTGTTGGGCCAATGGTGGCAATGCCCTTCTCTTATTCCTTACCCTAGGGATCAGACGAGCATCTGGTTTAAGCTGCCTTGGGAAGCCAGCCCAATATTTGAGACTCAGAAAGTGAGAATCTCTGTCTCTGTCTCTCTCTGTAGTACAAAGAATCACCCAGACCAAGTAAATGCAAATAGTCAGATCACCATGCCACCCTAAAAATCCATTTGATAATTCTGAGATCTACTGAGCAATGGGCTGTTACAAACACAAGGTGTGGTGGCGGGGACTTCCACATGGAGAGAGTAATGCAGTGTGTGGACACTGATGGCAGACTGATAAATGTTTATCCACTTTTAGCAGAAAAATATCTCATCTGTTTGTTAATGCCTGTGGTGTAAATAGGCCATTTTGAGATTCCAACATGATATCACTGGGGTTGAGGAGAAGACATTCAGCAGCACACTGAAATGTTGAGTTCTCAACCATGGTGACAAGGTAGCCTCAAAAGCTTAGCTGATAGTAAAGAATAGTAAATAACTGGAAATGATTTTTAAGTCTTACTTCTTCTTTAGATAATTTATATAATAACTTAGTCCTCAGTAATGGCTGTATTTAATAAAAATAAGTTCTCGAAATTCCTGTACACGCCCCAATTGGTCACTCAGCACTCCATAGAAGACTGGGTAGTAGAACAAGCTCAGCTCTTTGAGGTGTTTCTCTTTGGTATGTTTGGTGTCCCAGAAGCAGAGTTTTTAGATAAGCTTTAGTGCTTAGGGGAGCCTACTCTGGTTTATGGGAGAACCCTTTCTTCAGACTTTGCCTTCACTGCATCTATGACAGTCAGGACACAAAGGCCTGAAGTTCATGTTATCCACTTTCCTGAAGAGGAGGAGAAGAGGGAGACATGGCGTGAGCGCATGGGTGTAGCCACCAAGTGCACCTCAGGATTCTATATTCTTACTCTATCAACTATGAATGCCGTGCAGCTTTCAATCATTTGCTCATCTTGGTGATTTCCATTGTTACCTAACTACCATCGAAAGCTTCCAGTTCCCTACAAGATAAAGTCCAAACTCCTTAGCTTCGTTTGCAAGGCTTTGAGGATTTTTAAAATTGAGTACTGCGGAATTTGACCCTTGCGTGCCTGGGTTCTAGGAAACAGAATCAGTCTAACTCTTAATTATAAAAATATACAGCATTTTGCTTCAGGTGAAAAACTTGCCTTCTAAGGATGAATATGACATAATAGCAGCCACAGCCCAGAAGGGATGCATACAATGCAGTATCAGAACAAATGTAACACTGCAGGGCTTGGGGCACCAAGAGCTGGCTCAGTGGTTAAGTGCACTTAGAGGACCCAGGTTCAATTCCTAGCACCCACATGGTGGTTATTGTTTTTCTCATGTATTTTTTTAGATAGATATTAAAAATTTTAAAATGACTCTCCTCCTTCTGTATTTGCAGGGTCATATGTCTCACTAGGTACTATGACCTTTTCAGAAACTGCCACAGCTTTAGAGTCTCCTGGATTTTGATGTTGTGCCCAGGGTAGTCTCATTACAGTAACTTGTGTACATTGCATTTCCATGTGGAATTTAATTTGCCAAGTGTTAAGGTTCCCCAATACCAGAAACTTGCAGCTCAACTTATTTTTTGTAAAGAAAGAGCCGGAATTTGCTGTCCATTATGACAATCATTTAGCCACTTGTGGCTGGTGGCTTCCGTGAGGGGACTGGAAAGACACAGAACATCACTGCACAACTTCCAGCAGCCAGTGCTAGCTTGGAGGTTCAACGATGATGTCTACGATGCAGCATCTCTCCCTATGCTTAGGCCGTAGGCAGCTGTGTGAGAAAGAGCCACGTGTTGCATGCTGCATCACTTCCTCAGGAGAGGATGTGACTTTCTTGGCTCCCTCTTTGGGTGCTGACCAAGGACATCTCAGGCTTCTCCAGAGCTACAGTCCCTTATCCCCTGGCGGGGAGGTCCCATACCAAAGGTGACTCCATTCCTTGAGGCAACTGTCACTCTAGGATGGGAAATGCTTGTGCCCTCATCTAGACCTGGGCCCCTGTTCTGCCTTTCTATCTCAAGGATCCCAGATTCTGCTGTCTCACCAAACCCTAACTCTGGCCCTATTTTTCCAAAGTTTCCCTCTCTGCCTGGACCTCACAGGTAGTCAGTCAGTTTACACATCTTGCTCCTACCCACATTTTTTTTATTCCTGTGTAGTACAAACCCCAAGGGTCCTGGACCCTTGGGCTGCAGTTAGGAGCTTCTGGGAACATTCCACAAGGCTGTGGCTGCATATGTGGCCAGCACAGGTGCACAATGTCAGCAGGGCCTTGCTCCTTTATTAATCACCTCTGGTTGACCTGTGGCTCTGGGTTCTATTAGCTTTGCGTGCCTCAAATCTTCCTTCCCACACCTCATATTCCACTGATGTCTTTTAACAAAGGTCCTAATAACCACATAGATAGCTAAAGGGAAACTCTCTCGTATCTGAAATTCACTTTCCTTTCCAGTTATCTTCAGCACGGGTTCTCACTCCTTTCTTGGGCAGCAGGGACTCCCTAACAGTCACCTCTCTTCATGGCATTACTTACAGACCTCCTTCTCCTCCAGTTCCCTTCCCGTCCCCTGCTTACAAATATTCTCAAGATCTACTAACATCTTTTAAGACCTTTTAGGTCTACAGGGCACCAATTCTTTATCTAAATTTGTAGTTTACATTTGTTGCCTCTGTTCATTGCTCCATTTATGCCTTTTACGGTGGCAGTGACACCTAGGTCCAAATTACAGCACGTCTACTCTCAAATATACTCAGAAACAAAGCATACCCTTCCTTTCTCATTCTGTTGTGTGGGAAGAGTAGAGAAGTGCCCTTCTTCCTGGCTAAGCCTCCTCTCATGCCAGGACCACAATGCACCCGCAACTTCTCTCGAGTCTTCATATTCCCACAGTTACCACTAGGTGCACACTAATTTCTAAATGATGGCAAAATATGACAACCTAAGGATGATTTCCTGTCTCAAGAAGGGGTTGCCAGCACCCCTTCCTGTCCTGCCTTCTACCTTTCAGATACCCATCCTGTCCCTGAAAGTGGCCTCTCTATAGACCCTTCCCTACTTCCCACTAAGCACAAATCCCTGAAAACTGTTTAATTTTATCTATGTTCACATTTTATATTATGGGAAAATACAGTGGTTTTCCTTTGGCACCTGACTTCTGCCTCACATTTACATTGGTATTATAGCTATAATTTCAGGGTGTTATTTTTCTTTTTTTGCCAGTATTTACACAATTATTATTTTTATACTTTGCTGTTGATATACATATCTGAGTTATTTATGGTTTTGTGCTGTTATGAAGAATGTTGTTATCTACCTTGTGGTTCTTGTGTTCTGGCAGATACATATTAATACAAATATTTCCATGGGAAGAAATGAAACATACCAAGACCTCTTACAGATGATTCATGCAGTGGTTATAAAACTCACATATATGAATAATCATATATACATATATAGGTAAGCATGAACTCATGTACATGTGCTTATATAAGACTTCTCCTATATTTACCTTATAATTCAGTTGCTCATAGTCTTATAGACTAGTGAATGAAAACATGGTTAAAAATTCATCACTAATACACAGAACAAAGAAATGTTGAGTGTGTTGGAATGCCTGTAATCCCAGCAATCAGTAAGGCAAAGGAACAAGGATCATTCGAAATTTGAGGGCAGCCTAGGATCTGATTGTTTCATTGTGAGATCATATTGTTCTTTTTAGATTTTCCTCTGGCTATTTGTAGATAATTGCTTAACTTAATCTTTTTATGGCACACATATGTGCACAGACAGTGATAGAATAGATAGAATTCATTCACATAATAGTTGTATTTGTTATTGATGGAACTTTGGGAGAGACGCATACTTTTTGAAAATTATATAACCTTTCTTAGTCTACATTTTGCACTTTTAAAACGAGGGAGTCCTGACTCTTTACTGAACAATTCCAAGCAGTTTAGATTATGTAACACATTTAACAAAAGGCAGAGAGCCCTCAGGACAGCAAGAAATTGCTGGCCAGAACTGAAGACAAGGTGGCAATCACAGAATTGGGTCTAGCTGTTCCCTGCCCCGTTACTGCTGTGAGATTGACAAAAATGAGAACATAAAATCAATCAAGTGTGAGGTTTGAAAGCAAAGAGGCCTTAAACTAAAACCAACATAGGAAAAATGCTATAATTCATGTCTATTTTTATTAACATATAATGATTAAAATGCAGGGCTTCCTAAGACTTCAACTAAGATAAATTCAGCATAGTGTGTTTCTTTGTGCATATACCCACCTCCAAAGGACAACTGGGTCAGGAGTGTAAGTAGCCTGGATCATTTTCTGTGAGTTGACGCTGTGGAATCTGAAATAATTAGGTGGTGTACGCAATACAAAGTGGACATTGTTTGCTCAGAAAGGCCCAAACGGAACAAATACATTTTTCAGGTCAGTTCAAACAGATGCAGAAATAAGCTTATTTAGAAAACACTCTGGCTTCTCACCATGACCACTCAGCTGATCACGGTAGGTTAAGCAAGACCCAGCCACGTGTTATGGAAACAGAGGACCCAGAGAACAGTGGTGAAGCCGTCAGAGATTTTGTTAGTCTTGGCTAAATTTATTCCTTCACCTCAAATATTTTTGATGGGAACAAGAATCAAGACTAACTAGAAGGCATAATCTGGTGGGGAAAACAGCTGGAGCACTGTGGAAATATTTTCCAGGGTCAAAATGTGGTTGGGGCCATGCTGTCTCCACTAGTGACCCCTAAGGAATCTCACTGTGTCCTGCTGGGCTGTTTTGTGTTTGTTCTTTCATCTCACAACAGCAGAAGCTCTATGAGTCCCACACTGCCAGGAAATACATATGCTTTGTTTCACAAGCTCAAGGTTCAAAGTATATTTGATTTCTTTCACCTCTGGATCCTCTAAATGTGGTCTGTCATAGATGTGGGCATTATGGAGGAGAGCTTGTGAGGCACACAGACTCTCAGGCCCACTTTAAAGAACCCCAGGAGTTTTGTAGGCAAGTTGAAATCTTAAACCATACTGTGTAAAATTTTTTTTAGATTACAATATATTTACATCATTTTCCCTTTCCCTTTCCTATCTCCAAAGCACTCCCATATACCCCTCCTTGAGTTTTCAAATTTATGGCCTTTTTTTTGATCAATTGTTGTTATATGTACACACACAAATAAATATGCACATACATATACATTCTTAAATACAGCCTACTTAGTCTGTATAATGCTACTTGTAAAATGATTTCATGGTTGACCACTTAGTATTGGATAACCAATTGGTGTGCTCTTCCTTGGGGGAAGACTCAATTTCTTCCAATCTCAGCATTCCTTACTTGCCTGGGGTTATATAGGTTGAAGCCTTGTGAACTTCCTCTCGTCCACTGTAGCCTGCCTATGGCTGGTGTCCTTATTCAGCTCATGCTGAGGCAGTCGTGTTGGTGAGACTTCACTCTTACAATCTTTCTGCCCCTACTTCTGCAACGTGCCCTAAAGTGCCACGTTCAGGAATTGTTTTGCAAATGTATCCGTTGGGACTGGGTTCCACGATTCAGCATTTTGATTAGTTGTAGTTTTCTGTAGTGGTCTCTGTTTATTGCAAAAAGAATTTTCTCTGATGAGGGTGAGGACTACACTTCCATGTGAGTATAGGGACAAACATTTAGAATGTAGTTAGGGATTATGTTGTTTTAGTAGAGTGGTGATTGGAGGTTCTCTTTCGAGACCCACGATTCACTAGCCTTGGGTAGTGGGCTAGGTTTCCAGTACCAGGCATGCTTTCTCTCTTGTTGAGCAGGTCTTAAGTCCAATTAGAGAGCTTTTGGTTACTGCCAAGGTATGTGTGTTACTTTTGCACCCTTAGGGCGATTTTGTGTGTGTGTGTGGTTTATAGACATCATAGCTGGGCACACTGTGTTTTATACCTGACTACACAACAGAATCATTTGTGAGACTTTGAAAAAATAAAAGCAAGCCAAGTGTGATGGCACACGCCTGTTATCCCAGCACTCAGGAAGGTGAGGTAGGAGAATCAAGAGTTCATATCCAAATTGAATTAAAGAGCAGTCTTGTCTAAAAAAACAAAACAATAACCTCAGCATCCCAAATCTACAGATGCTTGTCTCAAGGGGGGAAAATGAGTTATACCGGAGTATCTGACATCTAAAGGTGTCATGGCAACTGGTATAAACTGCCCTTTTTAGGGAGTAAGAGTCCATCTTGTCACTTACTTTATTTTATATTTTCGGTTTCTCTGTGTAAGCCTTGGCTGTTGTGGAACTCACTCTGTAGATCAGGCTGTCCTCCAACCCACAGAGATTCACCTGTCTCTCCTCCTCAGTGCTAGGATTAAAGGCGTGTGCCACCACCTGGAATCATTCATTTTAACACACACACACACACACACATACACACACAGCATTAACGTTTCCCTTCTGAACACCTCCATTTTCCATTCTCCCCAATATCATTATTACCATCATTTACTGTTAATTTCTGATCTTTCTACTTTTAAATTTTCCTCTGTAAAATAAACTCAGGTCAAGTAAGGGGGAGGAAGGGAGG
>LOJH01052747.1:1187-11599 GCA_001685095.1 Ellobius talpinus
AAAAAAGATAAATGGGTTAAAATCAGAACCAATGAAATCTGATTTAGTAATTCCAAGGTGTAGGCAAGTAGACCCAGTGCTAGGAGGCAGGACATCCAGACCAAATCCCAGCATAGGGGAAGTGGACGTGAAATCCCACTTCTAACTGTGGCAATTGGCTACAGCTGCTGGGAGAGGGAGAGACAGTTTTCTCAAAGAGTGCATAGTCCCTAGTAAGTGGCTATGCTCCAGCAGAAGATCGTATATCCAGAAATACATGAGCAGCACAAACTGGTCTTGATCTTGATAAGTTTTTTTTAAAAAAAAAAAAAAAGACACAAAGTTGGATGAATGGGGGAAGGGAGGTGGCTCTTGGGAGAGGTGTGTGTGTGATCAAAACACATTGTATAAAAGAGTAATAAGTAAATAAAATTTAAGAGGATTATATAAATCTCAAAAAAAACTTATTTTTAAAAGGATTACATAAATTTCAAAGAAATCTTCATAGAACTAATACAACTTTTTTTAAAAGAAGAAAGTAAGGCCAACAAAACTACAATAACAAAAACAGTATGATACTAACACAAAAGCAGACTAGCAGAATTGAAAAAGAAGACCCAGAAATAAATCCATGCAGCTCCAGCCATCTGATTCTCGAGAAAGGCACCATTTGAGAAAAGAGATTCTTTAACAAATGGTGCTAGGAAAGTGGGTATCTACAGAGAACACTGAAACAAGATCCTTGCCTCTTCCTTTTGGAAAAAAAATGAAATCAAAATGGGTTGGAGACCTTAGTGTAAGAGCTGAAACATCAAAAGGACCAGAAGAAAGCATAGGAAAGCTCACGGAAGCTGAGGCTGTAGTTTTCTCAATGGGGTTCCTATAGCTTTGGAAATAAGATCAAGAACTGACAAGTAGGACTGAACAAATCAAATGTTTTTCTGTAAATCTAAGAAAAAAATCTCCAGAGTAAAGAGCCTACAGTGTAGGAGAAAACCAGATTATTTCTCCAACAAATTAATATCCAGAGTATACAAAAGTACTCAAAACCTTGAATACCAAGAAAACAAGTAATTAACTAATAAATGGTCACAGTAACTGATAACTTTTTAAAAGAGAGAATACAAGTGGTCAGTAATACAAAAACAACGTCTTTAGCCATCAAATAACTCAAAAGAAGGGAGGGGGAAGCTTCTTCTATAGAGACAGGAAAACAAGAGGAGAGAAAAAGGAAGTTATTAGTGCTGTTGAATGGTAGAGAAAGAAGTCTAGGGTAACAGTAGATAGCCACTCCATCTTGTTGCCTACAGGTTAAAACTAGTAGATCATTAGTAAATCACTTTCCTTGCATGGTAGAAGGTCTGGGTTCTACCCTACTTCCCATCATGGTACCAGGGCGGGGCGGGAGGCGGGGGGAGGGGAGAAAGGACTCAGGACAGTAATGAAAGACTTTTGTACGATGGTTATAATATATCTTTGGTATGTTCTTTCCAAATCACACTGAACCACATACTGTTCCCCATTACAACGTGTCTTTTTGATTCTTTATATCTGCTACTTCCTTTGCCTGATAAAATCCTACTTCTTTTTCACAGCTGTGGTGGTTTGAAAGAAAATGGCCCCCAAAGGGAGCTGTACTATTAGGAGGTAGGCTTTGGTGAAGTGGGTATGGCCTTTTTGGAGGAAGAGTGTCACATTGGGAGTGGGTTTTAAGGTCTCTTTTGGTCAAGCTTTCCTCAGTGTGACAGTCAGACCACTTCCTGTTGCCTACAGGATCAAGATGTAGCGCCTTTTCCACTCCTTCTCCAGCACCATGTCTGGCTACATGCCACCATGTTCTGCCAGGATGATAATGGACTAAACCTCTGAACCTATAAGTGAGCCACCCAGTTAAATGTTTTCCTGCGTAAGAGTTGCCATGGTCATGGTGTCTCTTCAATGCAATAAAAACCCTAACTAAGACAACAGTCTAACACATAATTTTAGTTTCTGTGAATCCGAGTAGACTCCTCTTCCCAGTCATTCCCCAGAGTATATGCCACCTCCTCAAGCATGCACACCTCAGTGACAGCACTTACCAAATACCATCTTCATTATTATTTTTACCCATCTAGTTCAGTTACCTATTTCTACATAACAAGCTAAGCTAAAGCACAGTACATTAAGCATTAACAATCTATTATTTCTAAAATCTGTGGTTTGAATGGAAACAGCTGTCTAGTACTGCTCCACATGACCACAGCTTTCCAATCAGCTGAAAGACCCCACTAGCCAGATCTCCATGGTAGTTCACTCTGATGTCTGGGCCACAGCAGGGATAGCTGTTGAACTGGGCTTCTTTCTCTCCATGGAACAGATTGTTTGTTTGTTTATTTGTTTGTTCATTTGTTTTTAGATTTTTCAAGAAAGGGTTTCACTGTGTAGCTTTTGCTGTCCTGGAACTTGCGCCATATACCAGGCTGAACTTGACCTCAGAGATCTGCCTGCCTCTGCCGGGATTAAAGACATTCGCCATTGCCACCTATGGGACAACGTTATTTTGTTGTTTTGTTTTGGTTTTTGTCTTCTTGAGACAGGGTTTCTTTGTNAGGCTGGCCTCGAACTCACAGAGATCTGCCTGTCTCTGCCACCCAAGTGCTGGAATTAAAGGCGTGCACCACTACCACCTGGCCAATGGGATAGTTTTATATGGTCCCCCCAATGATGGATGCCGCACACTGTGCCCTCCCCCCACCGTCTGCGCTCTATGCGCTGCAATTCAGTTCGCAGGAAAGGGGCTGGAGGTTGAGGAAACACACACAGAGGCAGACAGACAAACGGACCTCCAATCACTGGTAGAAAGCCCTTCTTTAATAGCACCATGGAGGCTTAAATACCCAGCAGTCAATGGCCAACAGGTGAAAATCCCATCCTCTGATCCTCTAGGGAAGGCACTGCTTTTAGTAACTCCAATTAGAAGGCTCTAGACAGGGAAGAGCAGCTGAAAGCCAGGACTCCAATTGGTCCCAACAAATGGAAGCCCAACTTCCTACATAGAAGTTTAGGTTTTCAAAAGAAAAATATTCCAAAGGGAGGAAACAGAGGCTGCCAAGCCCCTTAGAGGGGCCTTAACTGCCAGTCTGTCACTTCGCTGCTGTTGGCAGTAACAACATGAATACAGGAGGGCACAGTTCTGTAGGGAATTGTCTCTCTTGCTCATCTTTTACTTGCTTGGAGGTCAGAGATTATATCTTTTTTATCTCAAAATCTGGAGTGGATCAATTATTAAATGACAGATGACTGAGATGATGTCTGATATGGAACTGGAGGAATCATACACAGGCCATGTTAGGAACAGTCATGGTCACATGATGACACAAGACTTTGATCCCAGTACTTGGAAGGCAGAGGGAGGAGGATCTAAGTTCAAAGCCAGCCTGGTCTACATAGTGAGTTACAGATACACAGTGAAAAGAGGATAGTTTTGGGCGGTAGAAAGTTGGCAGTGACAGTAAAGAGCTTCTGATGTGATGTCAATGTGACCATGACCATGCATGTGTGCCATAAACTTTCTGATCTGAACTAAATGTCAATTCTCTAAATTAAGAGTGTCAAGAATAAACATTTTTAAAAAACTATACCGTATTTGTGGGATTTTGTGTAGCATTTCTGTATTTTTAATATGGTAACAATGACCTAGACCTCTACTGACAACTAAGAGTTCCCAGGAATAACGACTGGAAAGTGTGAGTGTTAGGTAGGAACTACTAAACTGTGTTGCTAAGAGACACTCTGAGAGTTCACTGGAACTCCCTCAGGGACCTCTTCAGATGACATGGAGAAGGGACTGAGCTGGGCCCGGCCTACAACCCCACCCCTAGCCAACCTGGAAGGCTTTTATTTATTTCAGCCTATGACGCAAATAAAATTGTATTTGTAAAACCTATAAAGGCAAAAGCAACCCCCCCACATACATATCAATAAATTGTGAAAATTACATGCTAGTGAAAACAAAAGATGAAATAATAGGATTAACGGTGAAGATTCAGCTGAACCTGGGCAGCCGGAACTGGCAGCAGCTCAGGGCAGAGGAGTTTTACTGGCAAGAGTGAGAAGAGATTAAAGAGAACTGGGAGACAGAGGCGAATGTACAGGAGCCTGGAGTCTAAATTTTAGCTCAGGCTTTACTAACCAGCTTTTTAGCCGGGATGGGGCATGTTTGAATGGTGTGGACTCAAGTTTTCTTGTTTGCAAATAAGGACACTGGTCTGGTCTGAAGGAATTCCAAGGCTTAGGATTCCTGCTTTAAGACTCTTTTGTTGTTATTGGTTTAATATTTATTTAACTCCCCAAATGCAGTTTCCCCTCCCTCCCCATCTCCCAGTCCCTTCCCCATAGTCCCCCTACCCCCAACCCCACAACCTCCTCCTCCTCCATTTCTGTTTAGGAAAGGATACTTTCATGAGTATCAACAGAACATGGCATATCAAGTTGCAATAAGACTAAGCACCTCCTCTTATATTAAAGCTGGGCAAGCCAACCCGGTAATGAGGAATAGGGTTCCAAAAGCCAGCAAAGGAGTCAGAGACAGCCCCTGCTCCCACTGCTAGGAGTCCCACAAGAAGACCATGGTACAAAACTGTCAAACATGCAGAGGGCCTAGGTAGGTCCCATGCAGGCTCCCTGGTTGTTTGTTCAGTCTCTGTGAGCTCCTATGAGCCCAGGTTAGCTGATTCTGTGGATTTTTTTTGTGATGTCCTTGACCCCGCTGACTCCTACAATCCTTCCTCCCTCTCTTCAGCAGGATTCCCTGAGCTCACTCTACTGTTTGACTACGGGGCTCTGTATCTCTTTCCATTAGTTGCTGGATGAGGCCTCTGATGACTTCTGGGCTAGGAACCAATCTGTGAGTACAGCAGAATATTGTTAGGCATCATAACATCAACTCTCTGGTTGATAGTGGCACATGCCTTTAATACCAGCACTCAGGAAGCAAAGACAGGAGGATCTCTGAGGACAGTCTACAGGATGAGTTCCAGGATACCCACGGCTATACAGAGAAACCCTGTCTCAAAAAACCAAACAAAACAAATAGAAAAGGATTCCTTGACTCTAAGGCAGCTGTTCTTGACCTGTGGATTCCAACCCTTGGGGGTCAAATGACCCTTTCATAGGGGTCTCCTGAGTCCATCAGAAAACACAGATATACCTTATGATTCATAACAGCAGCAAAATTACAGTTATGACGTAGCAATGGAAATAGTTTTATGATTGGGGGTCACCACAACATAAGAAATTGTATTAAAGGGTCACAGTACAAGGAAGGTTGAGAACACTGCTTGAGGGAGTTAATGAATTAGAAGTGACTGACCATGGTTTTCAGACTGTGTACATTATTGAATCGGATCAGAGGAAGCTTGGGATCTTCAGGGCAAGAAGGGAGGGAGGAGGGGTCTAGGAAGTTTGTGTTGGAGTGTACTTACCCAGTGTTGAACAGAAACCTAGTATCAGTACACCACAGATACTGTGCCAGATACACCATTCACAACACAGGACAGAATTCACAACTCTTAACAGGTAGGCACAGTCATGTCAATCACAAAGATTAAGAAGGTCAAGGACGGTAATATACGGCTGTGATCTTAGTAGCTGGGGCTTGAGGCAGGAAAACTGGGAGAGAGAGCCTCGCCTAGGCTATGTAGTAAGACTGAGGACAAATAGCAAGACCCTGTTTTTTGAAACAAAGCAAAATAATTAGCATTAAGAAAATTGAATCTACGAGATTTTGTTTTTATTCTCCTAGAGATTACTGTGAGATAAAAGCTAAAATGAGTTCCAGGACAGGTTCCAAGCTACACAGAGAAACTCTTTAAAAAAAAAACAAAAAAAACACTAAAATGGCCAATAGCTAGGCAGAAGGTATAGGCAGGACTTCTGGACAGACGGAGCTCTGCGAAGAAGGATACTGGAGTCACTAGCCAGATGAAGAGAAAGCAGGACATGAAGGAGAGAAGTAAAAGATAGGAGTCACATGACAACATATAAATTAATAGAAATAGGTTCGTTTAAGTTATAAGTTCTAGTTAGAAGCAAGCCTAAGCTAAGCTTTCATAATTAATAAGAAGTCTCCACGTCATTACTTGGGAGCTGGCTGGTAGGACAGAGAAAGACTTGTCACTCTAGGATAACACAACTACTAACAGGAATTCAAATCTGAGCACTTAAACACATACCTTGATTATTTCCTAGTCACAGAAAGTCTCTAATCATATTTACTATATTAGAACACCCCAAAAGAGGAAGCATTTTTGTCAGTTAAGTTCACTTCATATTATAGAGCATGGCTTCAGTCACATAATCCCCTAGTAGGTCCTTTTATTATACATTGAAAATGCTAGTAGTATTAATGACATTAATGCTGGTTAAATAGGATTTATTTTTGAAATGCAAATCAATGAACTGCATTGATGGTTTTAATAATGCTCTGTAACACTGTCTTGTGAGGAATCGCTGCTGTTGAGAATGAACCTTGAGTCAGGGGTGGTGGTCCATGCCTTTAATCCCAGCACTAGGGAGGATGGGGCAGGCTGATTTCTGAATTTGAGACCCCTGAGTTCGAATCCTCTGAGTTCAAATCAGCCTGGTTTACCAAGTGAGCTCCAGAACAGCCAGTGCTATGCAGAAAAACACTGTCTTAAAAAGCAATAACAAACAACAAACAAACAGAAAAGAATGAACTATGAAAGAATGGAAGACTTTCAGAGAAACTTAAAAAAAGTTGAAATTTTGCTCTATGAAATCCATAAAATGATGGGTGTCAGAAGTGTCTGAAATATTTCTTGTTTGGGGACTTATAAAATAGGTAAGTGTAAAAAATGTAATAAAGCCCTATGTCTGTAAAACGTGTAATGAGCCACAGGACTTCTTCCTAGGGGCACTTACAGCTACTCCCCATAGCTCTGTGAACATCACCGCTCTCTTGTTAGGGATCTAAAAACTGAGGATTATACAGGCTAAAGTTTTGTCCAGGGAAATGGAGCTAGTAAATAGAACTAAGTTTTGTTTGTCAGATTCCAAGTCCAATGTATTTCCATTATGCTACAAGGCACTTTATAAAAATGGACATTTGATGTCATAATAAAATATAGTCGCTATTACACAGTAAAAAAGAATTGGATATTTCACCCTCTTGAAAAAGAAATTTTTATTCTTCCCAGAAGTTTGGTTGTTAGAGGTAACTATTAAAATTATCATAGGCACTGATTTGAAATGTGTGGCTAATACTTTAAAACATGAAAATAAAACTAAACTGTAAGGTTGTCAGGAGTTAGCACTATGCACACAGGTGTTGCTTAGCAGATATAGAATTAGGAAGTCTATTAACTACTTCAATGCTGTTACGATTGAACACTTATATTCAAATTAATCCAAATTGCTAAGCCGCATGTTGGATTTAGTAGTTTTTCCCTTGTTTTGTTATGTTCTTTGCAGGCAGAGTTTCTCTGTGTGCCCCAGCAGCTGCTCCCCAAATAACCACAGAGAGACTTCATGTTAATTATAAATGCTTAGTCAATAGCTTATGCTTATTATTAATTAGCTCTTACAACTTAAATTAACCCATCTCTATTAACCTATGTGCTGTTCTGAGATGCATTTACCTCATCTACATACTTCCCATCCCGCTTGCTCTTCATCTCCTGTTGTCTCCTCAAGACTTCTCAGACCCTGCCCTTCTTCCCAGCATCCTCCTAATCTGGCTCTCCTGCCCAGCTATAGACCAGTCAGTTCTTTATTAACCAATGAGAGTAATACATATTTAAGCAAAAATTGTTCTCCAGCAATTCGATTTTGGGGGTGGAGGAGGGGATAAACTATTAAAATTATTATTTTGTTGTCTATAGTACTGAAGATCAAGCCCAGGGTTTCCCACATTATGAGTGCCTAGCAAGATTTTCAGCCCAATTTTGACAATAATTTTGCAGAAGGTAATTTTCTTGATCTCAGGGTGACTGTTCTTCAAACCCATTCCGATAGGGATTTCCTCTAGCTGGACTGCCAACCATTTGCACAGGGTGGGCATTGCCCTCTGATCTTCAGTTTTCTCAGCTTTAATAGTTCCTATACCACTGGAGTGGTTTGAAAATTAAATACGAAAGTATAAACAAAGCAGAGAGCTAAGGATCTGGCATTCGGAAAACACTAGTTCTTTCCCTTTGGGGATTTGCAAGTATTTGTACCCTGGGCTTCACACTAAGAAGAAAAAAAAACCATATGCATCCACAAACAAAACAACAACAACAACAACAACAACAACAAAAGCCCTTTCTGCTGACACCCAGGGTGGGCTATTTATCACTGCCCCTGTACCTTATTCACAGCCAGAAACTTGAAAGGAAAATGGCAAATGTTGAATTCAGATGAAATCAAATTGAGGTCTGGAGCAGTTAGAGAAACCCACCATAGATGGCCTCTCCTTGGCCAGTTTCTGCCTAATAGCTAAACACAATGCTGTTGTACTTCCAACATTCCTCTTGGTCTCCAGGTCCTGCCGTTTTGTCATAGTTCATTCCAGCTGAACTAAAAATTCTCCAAACATGACTGAAGCGATGGTCCGGATCTAACAAGATTAAGTTTAATAGGGATCAATGTAAAGACTTATACTTCAGTCTAAAAAGAATCCTGTGCAAGTGCTAGATGGAGAATATACGGATTAGCAGCAGCATGTGGGAAAAAGACTTGGGGGTTTTAGCTGATATTAGGCTCAATTAGTCAACAGTATGCCTTCTCCAACAAGAAAGTCTAGTGGCGTGAGTCTGCCTTGGCCTGGCAATTCCCCGACTGCATGGGTCCTTAAACTTTACCAGTCACACAGATGTAGCTGACTTCTCTCATTTTTTTTCCCATTCAGTACATCAGGTGGAACCTGAGAACTTGCATTCCTAAGAAGTGCCCCACATCTGGGCAAAGATTCCTGACTTTGGGTCTAAGGTCTGTATCCTGCCTGGTCAGGTGGCGGTGGGTCTGCCGAGGGCAAGAATTGGGAAGAGACTAGGAAAGAGGAGAGCTGCTGTGTGCCGCTGTATTATTAGCAAAATTAATAATAACTAGCCTTCTTTGGGGGTTGAAAACCCTAGCAAACATGTCACAGTGTTTGTGTAGTGATAGTAATAACCACCAACCACACAGCATTTGTCCTGCGTTGTTTTGTTCTGTGCGTTTTACAGAGTTAATGCTTCTACACTCCTAAGGGACATTACTGTGCAGCTCCCTTTTCAGATAAGGATACTGCAATCCAAAGAAGAAACCCACAAAGGTCACATTTACACAGTCGCAAGAGACGGGGCAGGATTTGGACCCAGATGTGCTGACTACACAATTCTGCAATACTAAGAGACCCCTGTGGAGCATTGACTGAAGATGCAACTTAGCTCCAAACAGAAAAACAATGAAATGTGCAGGGCTGGGTGTTGTATGGTTTCTCGTGTAATGGAATACTATCCAGCTATAGAACTATTGAAAACACACAACAGGAAATCACTGTGGAGAGTAAATGAAGTCAGAGTCAAGTGGGGAGGAGATGAAGCAGTGTTAACTGACAGTGACGAGCAAATCAGAGGTTGCCTAGGGGATGGCTAGGGACTATGGGAAGGGGACTTTGAAAACAGTCAGAAGGGAAGGGATTACAAACAGGCACCAGAGAACCTTGGAGAAAAAAGAAGTTTTTTACTGCCTTTATGATGGCACTGCTTTCAAATGGGTTGGAATATGCCAAAATATATCAAATTGTACACATTACCCACTGTTTATTGTCTATTAATCATTGTTCAGTAAAGCTATACTTGGGTCTAAGTCTATTAATTCACAAATGCTGTGTAAAGCAGGCCTGAGTAACTATTCTGCTAATTGACCCAAATTAAATTATACCAATAAAACAGGCAATGTTGGTAAGTAGTCCCATATCATAACTAATATGTATTTAAAATGTCACACCGATTTCCAAGTAGAAATGCCAATTAAGTAATAACTTATATTCTCTAAAATCCAACTAAATAGAACAGTCAATTACTAAACTGTAGCTTCTTAAAAAAACAAATCATAGCTGGGTGTGATGATGCATGCCTTTGATGCCAGCACTTAGGAGGCTGAAGCAGGCGGTTTGTTGTGAGTTCAAGGCTAGCCTGAGCTACACGATGAGCTCTAGGCCAGCCAAGTCGGCATAATGTGACCCTGAGTCTCACTCCCTCAAAAGAATCAGACTTGGGAGGTCACAGATTCTAAAAACTAAATAAAACATGCATTTAAAACAACAGTAATTTCTGGGCAGTGGTGGCATGTGTCTTTAATCATGTTTCCCTGACTTGGGAAAAGTCTCTGTGAGTTCAAGACCAGGTCTACAGAGTGAGTGAGTTCCAGGACAGGCTCCAAAGCTACAGAGAAACCCTGTCTCGAAAAAC
>LOJH01052748.1:0-12297 GCA_001685095.1 Ellobius talpinus
CTTCAGCGTCCTGGCTGCTCCTGTCGCTGCTCGGTGAGTAGCCCAGCCCGGCCTCACGCGGCCGGACCGAGCCTGTTGACTCCCTCAGGTGCTGGGGTCCGGCTGCCCCGGGAGGTGGTGGAGGCCCGGGCCACCCAGGTGCCCCCGAGCGAAGTATCCCCTGCTCGGCTCCTGTCCGCCACTTCCCGGAACGAACTCCCGTTGCCGGTTTAGAATCGTGTTTAGAATTGCTTGCCGTTCCTAGAAGGGTCCAGGAAAACTTTGTAGCTTTACCGCAACGTTTTAAGAAGATTGAGGTTTAAAAAGAATTAAATTGATTAGAACACGTTCGCAATTTTAAAAATGTAGCTTCATTATAACATTTAAAGCGCATGCAGGATTAACAAGTCTTTTAATTTTTTTTGAAATTCATTAGTCTTCTAGATTACATTGGAAAGCAAAGTTTTTTTGCACTTAGTTTCATAACCGAAGGATCTAAGTTGCCTCATAAAAGTACATAGAATGTAGCAATACGAGGAAGAATTTGAAAGCGTTTGCTTATTCAAATTTAATTCCTTTATTTTTTCTTGCAGTTTGTCCCCCCTCCCAATAGACATTATATGTAGGCTCTGAATTTCATTTTATACAATGCTCCCTTTGTGTGTGCCCTGTTTTATGGAATTAGGTTGTCTGTCTCAACTAATTGGTTGCCGAGGTTTATGGGAATTTATCGTGAAGGCTTTTATCAAGCTAGTTTAGTGATGTATGCATTTCTCTCTAGAGATCTCTGTAGGTCTCCAGCCATTTTTTATGTCTAATCTTGAAGTAACCCAATTTTAGACTGTTCACCTAGTAGAGGAGAAAGCATAGCAAAACATTAAGTGTACCTTTTTGATTGTAGATGCCAAGGGAGGTGGAAACATCAGAGTTCTGACTTCTTGAAGTTAAGTAGGCGTAGTTTTAGTGACGCCATGCAGATAATTAAGCCATACACACCAACATGTCCTTTTATGCACTTGGGCTTCCAAACTGATTTTGTCCCTCACTGCCCTCAGCAGGCCTGTTTCTCTGCCTTTCTGTCAGAGGAGAAACGAGAGGATACAGAGATGTTTCTTACAATCCTTGAACACAGCTGGAATGTTACAGATGTTGCTGTAAGAACAGCTGGCGTGTTTTTGATAGAAAACCCTATGGTTAAACTTGGTCTGTTGGCCAATGGTATCTGGCTGTGGGTTGATTTTGAATATATTAGGCTGTACTTTTCAAAGAGACAATTTCATTTCTAGAATCAGCCAGTCCCAGTCACCTGATTGATGCCTTTGCTTTGGGTAGAACTATGTCTACTTTATAGTAGTCTATGTCTGAAGATTTCCAGCGTGGTTTCAACCTTCCAGGTAGTCTATTCTGTAGAGCCACCCCTCATCCTTAAAATATATGTTCCTCTGTTCAACAGATATTTTCGTTGTTACCACTCGGGTGCATTTGGACATCTGGTGGGTGGGTGGGGCAGGGACATGGTGGTGGCAAATAGAGTTTGTCTGCAGTTCCTATGAGGTTTTCTGTCTTTAAAATGCACAAATACTTTATGGTATAGCCGATAAATGATGAATAATGTTTGCTAGCCGCACCAAGGACTGCAAACGTCAGTGCAAAGTTAACTTTTGATCTGGACTTTGATTGCATAGAATTTAGATGATCTAAGTTGAGAGTGGTTGGGCTTTTGTAGCTCAAGGAACAGTGAGGATAAAGCATATATGAAGAGAAAGTGCAGAGGCATGTTTATATATGAAGAGAAAGTGCAGAGGCATGTTTATATATGAAGAGAAAGTGCAGAGGCATGTTNATATATGAAGAGAAAGTGCAGAGGCATGTTCATATATGAAGAGAAAGTGCAGAGGCATGTTCATATATGAAGAGAAAGTGCAGAGGCATGTTCATGTATGAAGAGAAAGTGCAGAGGCATGTTCTTGAGAGGGCAGCTTTCTAGTTGGAAGAGCAGAGACAGGGCAGAGGGAGCTGGTGGAGACGGTATCTAGTGTTGAGTTTTGAGTTAGGGTTCATCTTGGGAAAGGCCCCAGGGCTGCTTCCTTAGAGGCTGAGGGAAGGAGGAAGATGTGCCAAGAGTGTGGGTGGGTCTGTGCTGTTATCCGGTGTCCAGGAGAATATTGTGTCCAGACTGAGTTCTTGAACTCTGCAGGCAGCCACACCATTGGTTTGAGTGAATTGTGGCTTATCTTTAGAACTCTGTGAAGTTGGTGCTGTTGTAAAGGGGGAGGGGAGGCTGGGTTCTGGATACGTGAGCCTGCCAAGGAGGAGGAATAACGAGCATGAGCATCAGAAGTAGGAGAGTCTCTTCAGTAAAAGAGGGAAAACGGATCCCATGACTTTGCTGTTACTTTGTGAAATTTCTGTGAAAGACTTCACAGGGAATTTTGCTAGAAAGGTTTACTTCTGTGTAATTCCATCAAAGGCCTAGAAATAGTTTAACTGAGCTAGGTATGGTAGTGGGTGCCTGCCTTTATTCTTAGCACTCAGGAGGCCGAGGCAGGTGAATCACAGTGAGTTCAAGGCTAACCTGGTCTACAAAGTGAGTTTCAGCCAGCCAAGGCTACATAATGAGTCTCTGTCTACAAATAAGCAAGAAATATCTGGAATGTTTCTTCTACTTGGGATTCTTCAATATAGCAGCAGATAATTTTACCGAATTTGAGGAAGTGTGTAAGAAAAAAAGGGTTGTATCAGAAACAAAGAACCATGAATCTTTCAGTGATGGTGTTTTGAGAAGCTGATTGTAAATTTCCATCTCTCAGCTTTAAACTTAATTATGTAACTGTTTTTGGAAGACTTCATTTTTTTTTAGTCAGAATCTGTAGTTTGACCCTCTTGAAAGATGGCAGATACTGTATGAAAATTTTGGAGAAGTTTAGCTTACTCAGCATCCAGCACTTGGGAAGTGGTTCAAACGTTAAGTCAGAGTTTTTATAATGTTATGCTTAGAACGGTTGTCAAGCCCACGGTGGTGATGCAATGGCGAAGGTGCTTGTTTGGGCTCTTACCCCCTGGTAACAGTAAGCGGCACATTTTCAGATGTGTTTTCACACTTCTTTAGTGGAAACACCTATAACAAAAATTCTCATTTGAATCTTCATACTTGCGCCATGTGACTTGGTGGCAAACAAGGTGATGTGCCGGGCCACAAGATTCTGTATCGTCCCAGGGACAGGAAATGAGGTTTGGGCAGCGTTTCCTGAGTTGGAACAGAGTTGGGGAATTGTTGCTTTCCCCTTCGAATTATCTCTACACCTGTTGCGGTGCACATGGCATAATTCCAGCATTTGGGAGGCCAAGGCAGGAAGATTACAAGTTTGAGTACCTCTTAGACGCCATAATGAGTTCTCTGGTCAAATCTGGGCTGTGCCGTGAAGCCCAGTCCCAGCTTCATCCCTCCACTGATCTCCTCTGGAACCAGTTTATTTAAAATGAGGATTCTAAGTCAGTTGTTATCTGGGCCCATAATAACAATTTATTTAGACCCCTCAGCTTTTACGTATGTTTGGCGTTTTGAAGTCAGAGTGCTGAATTTCTAGCCTCGTCTCTTGCCGTAAGCACAGTCACCCGAGATTTCCCCTTAGCTGAGGATCTTCCCCTTAGCTGGCACCAACAGGTCTCAGTCTGCGCTCCGAGAACAGCACCCCTCCCGACCATCTGGAGGGTGTCAAGTTCCCTCCTGATCACGATTCTGTGAGCAACTGGCTTAACAGAGGTTGTCAGTTGCTGGGTGGCCTCCGAAGCCACCTGATTTGAGTTCTATCATCAGAGTACGAAGTTAACTCATGTATTTAGTGGACAAGCGTATCTGAAAACCATGAAGTTTTTCTTTCGGTGCAAGTTTGGGTAGTTGACATCCCTGTCGAGGGTCTCCGTGTGGAAGAGCGACTATGGCAGGGCTTTGCATTTGTTGGAGACGTGAAATCAGAGAGAGAAATGCGTTTTCTCATTTGTAGATGAGCCTTTCCCTAGCGCTCTGCCCCAGGATACCACGGCCGTTATCATTGACTAGGTAGCTGCTAAGCTGTGTGGCTCTGCCCCACTCCTGTATTATAGGAGGCAGATTGTAATAAATATCACTCAGTTTTCATGATTAATTTAGGTTGAAACCAATACAGATTTTCCAGTGTGGATGAACACTGCTTAATGAGTAGTCTTTTGAAAAAGTAGACTCATTTTGATTCACTAAATTTCTGCATTTTAAGAGGAAAGTTAAATGGTATTATTAGTGGTTTGCCTTCCTGAGAAAAGTAAGGAAGTTTATGTCCTGGAAGCCCTGAGCTCAGGAAACATGTGTAGCACATATTTTTTTTTAGAAGAATTTTCAAAGAATTAGGTTAGCGGTGGCTTTGGCTGACGGAAGGTCAGGATTTAGGTTAAAGCAAAGTATGCTTGTGGAATAGGAGCGTAGATGCCGGGGTTTTCGCTGAGGGTCACAGGTACAGGGGGTCACATAGTGAACAAAACCTCATCCTAACGGAATCACAGCTTGGCCAGTCCTAAAAGACTGATCAGTTTAGTATTCTAAAAATCTGAAGAGATGAAAGTCCATTAGAAATCCCACTGCTGGGAGCAAGGCAAGACCCGCGTGTAGTGGACACCTCCCCTGACCCGTGTCCAAAGTTTCATGGTCCTAGCACTTTGCAAGTTTCCCCAACCCTCTTCCCACTAGTGTCCGTGCTTCTCATTTCTCTTTCTTCCTCCTCCTCACCTGTTTTGGAGTATGCCGTGGCTTTCTGCTGGCAGCATCAAATTCTTCAGAGGTGTTCAAGTTAGTCTTTCTCGGCTGCATCTGGTCACTCATTTTACCTGGTAAAGTGCTGATAAAAAGCAACAAACAGCCGGCACCCACAGGACAGATGCAGAGATTGTGTCAGCATGGGCATGGGTGGGCCTATGAGGGAGGACCGAGAACTACGTGGGGTAGTTCCGCCTTGTTCTGTGAAGGCCACTCTGCGTGTTCTTGGAATACCTGAAAAGAACACTGTTTTCCTTTCTAAAAGAGATGTAGATTCTGTCGTCATTTCTTTGAGGAATTGGTGTGTCTCATGTTAGTCGATTATATAATTGTATAATGCAATATGTATTGTCTATAATATATAAATTATACTAATGTTTGGAATATATTTTGTAGCAGAGGTGACAGAGCTTGATCTTCATAGTTTCAAAGAAATTCTGAGAGTTGTTTGGAAGTATAAAAACATAAGTACTTACAACTTTTGATTCTTGGTTTATCTGTGATTTTGCTGATTTTGAAGTATGGTTTTCCCCTGTGTAATTCTGAAGGTTTTGCTCTTGGTAGTAAAGTAGTCTCTGGCTTTTGGCAGTTCATTGTAACCTGATGTTTCCTCCTCCAGTACCTGGTACATTGTCAAATTTACATTTGTTAGAATTTACAAATGTACATTGTTAGAATTTCCAAGAATGGAGTCATTTACTTCTAACACCTTTTGTAGCCCCTCCCTCATCACTGTACCCTTCACAATGTCAGAAGTCATCTGCCGCTCATCGCCCAAGCCCTGACTATGTTCTTGAGATGGCTTAACTAGCAGCCAACACCAAATATCCGTCCCAGAACTAACTTCTTTCTTTGGACTAGGAACATCACTGTTCATTAGACTTGTCAGTCCCGACTCAAGGTCATGTGTCAGAACATAAATCCATAACAAACCCAGACTACAGCACACTGAACACCACTCCTGTGGGGCCAGCATCTTCATGCAGGGCTTGTGTTTTAGGCTTTCATTGGTTAAACAATTTGCACTGTACCTGGCTTACAGTAATGTCCATGCGTAAACATAGGTTGCTGTATCAGCCCTTGCTGACCAGAACTTAAGACAGTAGAGCGTGTGAGAAATGTGTTATCCGATTGCAAAGATACTTCTGGCCTTAAAGATAGCTAAGGGTCCGTCACAGGGTGCTTTGTTTATGTAGAGTGCATCTGTATTTACTGTTCTAGAAACTGAAACCATTCAGAGACTCACTAAGAAACCTGAGATATCTACAGAAACAACATATTTTCCTGACAAGTAATTATTCCCATCCACACCAAATACCATGTGTGTTTCTGTTTGACATTTTTGGAAGTCTCTTTAAGGTCTAGCTTATTGACATATGCCTGCTTTTGCCTCCTCTGCATTATAATCCATTGTTTTGGTTATGTCAAAGTGTAGGAAGCTTGTCTGACCCACATTTTCAGATAATTTTAGATACTCTCACCATTCCTCCAAAATGTGACGTGTTTGCTAAAGATTGGTTGCAGTGTGGAATCGGACATGTCATTAAGTATTTCACACTTAATGGATCAAAAAATCTGTTGGTGAGTCTTATTCTTTGAGTAGATCACTCATACATGTATCTTTTAAAAAATACTATTGCACCTCAACTACTGGAAAATATTGATTCATTGGCTTAACTGTTGATATATATTACATTATAGAATATAAAAAAGACAATTGTCACTATTGCTACTAATTGCATTAGAACAGTATTCCAGAATCTTTTTTGTTTTGTTTTTGTTTTTCGAGACACGTTTTCTCTGTTTAACAGCCCCGACCAGACTGGCCTCGAACTCACAGAGATCCGCCTGCCTGTGCCTCCCTAGTGCTTGAGAATTAAAGGTGTGCGCCACCACCTCCTGGCTCTCAAGAGTTTTAAGCATATAATGCAGATATGAATTTTGCAATGTTTTAATTCTTGCTCCACTTTTATGTCCTTGGCAGCAGATAACACTAAAGGGCAGTTTCACTTTGTCCAGTTTTCAGAAACTTTGTTCAGGTCTCAAATCTCAACCACCAGCCTCTGTCTGTGTGTTGTTCTTTCAAGTCGGTGTGCTGAACTCAGAAAATGGTGTGTTCTCCGAGTTCTGAGCATATGTGGAGTATGTGTTCCCTTGGGACAGCTGCTTTCCTGGGTAGGTAGCACACGTGACTAATGCATGACACAGAACACTGTTAAAGGTAAAGGCCAGTAGTAAAATTACAGTTACATTTTCATCAAGGATGTTGATGAAACAGTTTTTTTTCTCACTCTTGAGAGAGAGTCATTGGGGAGGATGCCAGTACAGCTCATTGTCACAGCCTTGGCCCCAGTGATAAGGTATCAGCAGTTCCCCCCCACCAGCCACTGCACCATCTCTGCAGATGCCAGTGCAGAGTGGGAGGGAAACGGCGTTTTGCTGTTGGCTGAGAAAGTCTTCCCACAGACTTTCTGAAAGGGTTGGAGGCTCATGTCTGCGCTCCGAGGGCTACTGTTTGTGGCAATGGGATGTTAGAGCCTTTTATTTTGGAGACAATATACAATTAATATGTGCTACATAGGGTGGCATTAAGCAAGAAGTGCTTATATGTTTATTTTTATGTTATAATTTCTAATCTCAAGGACAACATTGTCATTCAATGTAGATGTATATAAGCAATGATTCAGTCCTGACTTCCACCCACTGGATGCCCTGGTTTTCTGTGCATGTGTCTAGACTTTATTATAAGCAGGAAATAAACCCACACACAGATCAGTTTCTTCTTAAAATCAGTTCATGATGTAATGGTCTATAATTCATTTTTAAAGCTCAACGAGTTAATGCTAGACCCTTCTCCACCAATAGCATACATTCATTTCATTCTTTAGGTAGCAGTATTAGTACTTCATAGCACATGGAGTCCATGGTTTATTTCCTCATTGTTTTTCCTTTATGTTGTTTTATGTTTTTGATATCAGTGATATTACAGTGAAGATATTTGTAGATGAAACCTGTACATCTCTGTAGGTATTTCTGTAGTGCAGCTTACCCAAAGTAGAAATACTTGCGTGTCCATACTAACTTATGGGGGGAGAGCAGTGTGCAAAATCTCATGCCCTTTTCTAGCCAGTCAAACTGAGTTTAAAATCAGCTTCTTGATATTTATTTTCCCTATGACCTTATGAATGTTATATCACGCCTGAGCTTGGGTTTATCTTATGAAGGAGAGAGACTTTTCTTCTTATATTGAGGAAAACTAAATTAAACAACACCCAACATTAGTAGGGGTCTAGCATAACACCAGGCATACAGTGAATACTTAGGGGCAGTTGTAAGGATTAATCAGCCTTTTAAGGTCAGGGAGACAAGTGGTCTGTGCATGGGACATGCTGGACAGGTGACCTGGGCATGTTTCCTCCAGGCTTGTGTTTACTCGGGGATGAAGATATTAGATTATGAAATTTATTCTTTTAGTTTTTGGTGGTAAGGTCATCGGTAGCAAAACAAGCTGAGGATATTTTCTGGCTTGTTTCAACATAAAACTTTCACAAAAGTAGTTGTTTGACTTTTTTTCTTCCCCCTCCTCCATCTATAGTAAGGTGTTCCGGTGAGTTCTAGGAAGTTAGACCATCTCCATCCATTGCGAAGATTATAGAAAGTAGTTAAGATATAAAGAATATTATGTTTTCCCTTGGAGGTTGATGTCTGCTCACTTTGTAAGATGTGTTTGTGCCCCCCTCCCCAACCTTAGATCCGTTCTAACTTTGTCAGATTCTGTGACAGAAGAGGGTGAATCAAAACGGGGTATGAATGTGATGAGCATCTTTTCATCACAGTGGCTGCATCTGGTCCTTCTGCTTGACTCCGCTGGTGTTTGTGTTTGTTTAAGAAGGCATGTAGACCACATGACGGACAAGCTTTCCACTGTTGCATCACTGATTAAAAATGAGAAGCCCATGAGCTTTAAGACAGCTTCAGCCTGTAGCCACCTACAAGAAGACTGGTTCTTAGACTGAGAGCTTTGAGGGGTGTGGTTAGTCCACTGCTTAATGCCAGTTGTGTTCTTGATGGGTCTTGTGCCCTCAGGCATGTTTCCAGGCTGTTCTGTGGCAGTTTCATGAAAGATGATGTTTGCACATAAAGCCAGATGGTCTCTAAGATGGGCAGAGTCAGTGAGGCTGATAGGGCCAGAATAACTCTGCAATTCAGAAACCCGTCACCTAATATGTTGCCATGTTAGGACAACCTTTTTTTTTCTTTCGCAGATGGGTAAATTATTCCCGAGTCCAAGCCATACTGATAAGAAGTGCTTCTTGAGTTTTATATGCCAAGATCACTCACTACGTAAACTGAAACACGAGCCTTTTCCTTGAAAATACTTGCTGGAATTGGGACTTTGAATTGTTTTTAATTTGCAATTTCAGTGGCCTCAGAACACGGCACACTGTAGGTTGCCTCTTGGTCAATTTGTATTGCGAGGTGCATTCTTAAGATGTGCAGTCCTTTGTGTTCTTGCTGCACAACCCCTGCTTGTTTTGATTCAGAAGGTCAAATTGTCTTTGTCATTAAGGAGAAAGTATAATGCGCACTGTAGACCAGTGAGGTCTCTTAGAGCCCTTTAATTCCATAATGTCCTTGATCTGATGGAGCGACTTGGTAAATCTCTTCACGATTTCCATGACCAAGCCATCTGCCTGCATTAAAATAAATCAAATCTGCTTACTCCTCAGCGTCTAACAAATATTCTATAAACTGATGATGATGAAGTGCGTGAACACAAAAATAATTTGCACTCTTCAGCACTTCCTCCCGAGTTCTCCGCCCAGATCCTCTTCTGCAATGGAAGCTGGCAGACTGGCTTTCTCTGAATGCACTGGGGGGTAATCGCACCATTCTCCAGCCCTTTTATTTCCCAACTGTGGTACATAAACTAATTCAGATGTCACATTCTGAGCTTTGCAAGCCCTTTTACTTAGCATCCTGCTTCAAATACATTAAGGGGAAAACATCACATTTTACATATGACATTTCACATTTATGTTGTATGTGTATATAGTATTTAAATCCCAGGTATAGATTTTGTGTGTGGCCCAGTGTCTGATGTTATTTAGACTGTAAGGGCTGTTGACGGCAGCTGTACTGTACTCTCCACGTGTTGGCCTCTATGAGTCTCGTGGCATGTTCATGGGCTAAGCTCAGGCATTTCTTCTCATGACTAGTAACTCAAAACCATCAAATCTTTAATATATTTCTTCCCTGTGATCTTGTTGTTTCTGATCACCCCTTTCTCAAATTATGTCTACATTAAATTTGTATCATTTTAGTTTTCTGGCTGATAATTGTCCTTCACGTCAATCCTTCCTTTACTTTCTGCTGGATTGGTTCCTGTTAGGTTTTGCTCTCTTTACATTCCTCTCCTGTCAATAATAATGGCAAACCCCAGAAGTCTTAAAGGATAATGTAGGGAGCACAGAGGTCCTTGTGCTCAAATATAAGCACTGGGGGAACCTGGAATGTCAAACACACAGACTTGTTCCTTCAGAGAAGGAGTGTATTACCTGTTATCCACACAGAAGGCTGGCAGCAGATGTGGTTAGTAGCCTGGTGACCTATATGCTATCTGTGGCTGAGAACACACCGGATCCTCCCCGAGACCCTTTTGTGAGCTTGTCAATCTATGGACCCATCTTTATGGAAGGCATCATGTGTAGTCTAATCTATAGAACCCACCTTTATGGAAAATGTATTTATGAAGAGTTTCTATGTAGTTATGTCTTAATATTTATTGTTCACAGAGGACTGAGTTAATTATCATCAGGAAAAATTTCATAAGATTGTACTGTGCTTTTAAATATGCCTAAAATATGCCTAAAATAAACTACTCAGGGTTGGACTCCCAAAGCTGGAACCAACAGTGGCTACTGAGTTGTGTTGAACCCAGCTACCTTTTTGCCTCTCTTGGATGGTTACTCTGCTGGCTGAGGGGGTATCACAGAGACCCAAGGATACGTTTTTGGGAAGCTAAGGAGGTGTAGCTTAGTTGGCGTGGTGCTTGCCCTCTACAAGGACCCAAGTCCAGTCCCCAGAACCTATGTGAAAAAAGTCAGTGGTGATAGAAGCCTGGATCTGGAAGACATTTGTAAGCCCAGTGCTGGGGAGGCAGAAACAGACAGATGGCTGGGGTTTCCTGACAGCCATTCCTTAGTAAATTCCAGCCCAATGAGAGACCCTGTTTCTAAAAGAAAAGGTGGGTGATACAAAAGAAATGGCACACAAGGTTGTCTTGTCTTCTGGCCTCCACATGTGCACTTGTGTGCACACACATACACACACACATGCACACATACACACACACACACGCATGCACGCATGCACACACACACGGTATGTGTCATTTCATGTCCTTTACAGCTCTGCACAGCTGCACAGTTACCTACTAACACTCAGGTTTTCTCTCTCTCTAGCTTTGTCACTAGAGTACATATCTTTTGTTAATTCACCATTTAACAGATTAAAAGTTTAGAAATTAAAACATAATCTTAATAAATTCAGAAAAACTGACAAAATGTAAGAACCCTATGAAAACTTCCAGTAAACTAAGAATAAAAGAACACCTGCGGAAACACTGCAGTGGCCATCGAGGAGATGGAGCTGAGGCGTGAGGTACAGATGTGGGGCTCACTGCATCTGTTGGCACCATGTTGCTCCACATTGCACCAATGCGAAGCCTTCATTCCTGGTGCAGACCTGGCCTTCCAACTGGTATTGTTTCCAGCTTAGAGGCTGCCCACAGACACCTCCTGTCCTGCGTATCTCTCTTCAGTGATGTCTAGCTTCTCTTTGTATCTGAAAACCACGTTAGTGCACTCCTTTTGGGTCTGTGCCTTGCAGTAGGGTCTCACTAGCCCAGACTGGCCTTGCACACATGCATGCTGTTCCTGCTTCCATCTTCCAAGTGCTGAGATGACAGGATTGTGAGGATTGTGGGGTCGTGATGTCTGTCACCTTCTTTTGGAAACCGTTTGACCCAGTGAAGAATTCTAGGTTGAAAGTGTCCCTTTTTCCTTTGAAATGCTAAATCTACATTGTCATGCAAATTAAATGTTTCCAACAGGAATTGTTCTTCATCCTTTGATTCTCTCTGTGTGTTTTCTTTTTCCCCCTCATTTGTGTGCTTTTAAGATTTTCTCTTTATTTGTAAGTAATTTGGTTATGTTACAATATACTTGTTTTCTATACTTGTTGTTCAAGAGTTATACCTTTCACTGAATTTTGGCAGTTATTTCTTAATTTACATTTTTTTGGTGGAAGTTAAATATTTAAGTAACTGTTCTCATGAGATTGTCATATGTAAGTAACTCTTCTCATGAATTGTCATATGTAAATAGCTCTTCTCATGAATTGTCATATGTAAGTAACTGTTCTCATGAGACAGTCATATGTAAGTAACGGTTCTCATGAGATTGTCATATGTAAGTAACTCTTCTCATGAGACTGTCATATGTAAGTAACTCTTCTCATGAATTGTCATA
>LOJH01052751.1:1864-12297 GCA_001685095.1 Ellobius talpinus
TCTCTCTCTCTCTCTCTCTCTCTCTCTCTCTCTCTCTCTCATGCACGCACGCACACACGCACGCGGACGTGTGTGCACGCGCGCGCGCGCGCACACACACACACACATACCCCTCTCTGGGAAAAGTTGGGCAAGGTGTACATACATGCAATCCCAGCATTGGGAAGGTGGAGATAGGAGAGGTAGGAGTTCAGGACCAGTTCTTGGCTGCATGGCAAGTTTGAGGTCAATTGGGCTACATGAAACATTATCTAAACATAAAAAAATTAAAAATAAAACAATAAAAACTGAATCCCCACCCTTCATGTTTGTTACTAAGTATTGCTGAGTCATGTGATTGTGGATCTTTTATGCTTTATTCTTCAGACTTTTCTGTCTACGTTTGACTACGTTAGCTATTTGAAATTTTTTATGATGAAAAAATAGTAGCATGGTGCTTGAAGGTACTCTGTGTAGGTGTTTTTTCTTTTTTTGGTTGTGCAGAGGTTTTTTTGTTGGTCTGTATAGGCTGTGTTTGGACAGTGAGGATGAGAGTGGTTATCATTATCAGTACATATTTGCTCACGCATGTGCTGTCCAGGCGTTTTTCCAGTTCTCTATTTACAGAATGTATGTAGCACTCAACACATCATTACTGTTAGGTAACAGGATATAAGAAAGAAAGGGAAAAAAAAGCTTACACTATCCCTAGCCTGCAAGCTCTTTGGTAGCCTCCCAGGTCTACGAAGAGACTGGATCCCTTTAGTTACACTATTTTCAGTAAACTTGAAGTGGTATCCTTCATGAAGAAATACTGCCATCACAAACATGGGCACACTATGCAGTCCATGCTAGCCTCAAATTTGTGATCCTCCTATCTCAGTCTCTGAACTGCTAAGATTTTTGTTATTATGAGCTACATAATATTTAGTTTGATTACAGTTTTAGGGCTGCATTTAACAAGACACTGTTCACATGCATGTGAGCAGACATGTATGTATATATGTGCACCCATTGTGTGCGCACCATACATAAACACTACAAAGCACCGCAACAAACATCTTCGGTAGATTTTCTCTAGACAGTAACATGATAGATAATTTTTAGAATTTGTTTTAAGCCATATTTTCATAAGAAACAATAAATAAAATTTTATGCCACACAATACATCTTCCACGGTTTTTATTTTAAATCTAAGGCTCACAGGATTGGAAACATATTACTCCTGGATGAAAGTTTTCTTTGCTTCAAAACATAAGGTAATTAAAATGAAATTCCTATTTTCTTGATTTTTTAAAGGGTGAAGTTGGCCAGCATGGTCCTCCTGGGCCCACCCTGTTTGTACAGCCACCTGATCTGAACCTCTATAAAGGAGAAAAGGTAAGCCCCACTTACCTCCTAGGTCACCTTGTGAAGCATCAGTGGGAATCCTTTTGGGCACGGGTCCAGGGCTGGGCTACCGTGCTCCATCAAACAAATCTCAAAGCTGCCTCACTTGGCTCTCATTAGTCCAGTTAGTCTGGGTTGAGTGCTGAGGCTCAGAGCCTTCCAGTGTTCTCAGGTCCACTCAGCCGCTGAACCACAGACTGGGCATGGGCTGAGCTAAGTACCCCAGATTGCACTACCCCTGAGTACTGTTCTGAAGTGCAGACAGCAAAGGTCATGGGGGATCTAGTTGACTTTCCAGGTTTGGTGATGGGCTTCGTGGTTTGATAGCTGAAAAGCTAACACATGCTTAGGGCTGGATACGTGGTAGACTTTGGGAAAATAGTAATTCTTCTGTCCATGAGTAATTGATCCATCTGTCCAACACAGGTATTCCCAATGCCAGATGCATGGTCTGTAGTTGTTTTTAAATTATGCCCAAAGTGTCCTACCTTACCAAAACAAGCCAATACTCCTATTAACTATGTCCCCAACCTTGAACCTGCAGGCTGAGTCCATAGCTCTCCTCCACGCCCTCCGTGCTTCTCACACTTGTCCAAATAAAACCAGGGATAAAAATGTACTTAGGTCTGAGTTGCTAATTTGATTACTTATTTAAAAAAAGCCTAATGAGAAACAGGTCATCAAAAGAAATGATTTATGGAGTGTATGGAATTCAGTGAATACTATGTAATCATAATATATCCTCATACTTTTTAGGGTATAAAAGGAATTCCCGGAATGATTGGCCCTCCAGGACCTCCAGGACGCAAGGTAATTTAAATTCCTTTTATTTATTTATGTGAGATAATATTTTCAGCTGATTTTTTGTGTGGTTTTCTCATCATTTTAACTGCTAGCATTTACTACTGGAAATTCTCATTGTCTTACTATAATCTTATAAACTCCCACTGTAAAGGAGTTACTCTCTCTTTAAGCTGTTGCCAGTGTTTTTGTTTTTTTTCTCATTTTGTTGTTACTTTTGAAATTAAGAAAGTGTTGTTGATTGAAACCATCTAATGCTATCATCTTTTAAAGGGAGAGCCTGGTATCGGAACCAAAGGAGAGAAAGGTATTCCTGGGTTCCCAGGACCCCGGGTAAGGATCCTTAGTCCTATGCCTCAGTGAGATTGAAAACATTGTTCTTCCATACACTTGTGAGAGTATGCCTGTATTGCCATGAACTCAAACATGAAAACTATCCCACACAGAGTAATGCATTTTGCCCAATAACTGGGTGTCATCCCCTTCCATGTGTGCCATTTTGATACAACAGGCATGCACAAGACTGGAACGCTGGGGGCAGGAGACAAGTCTGTAGCTGCTCCTGTGGGCTCAGTTTTAGGGTGATAGGCACCTGTGCTGGTTAGTGTAAATGCATTTTGTATACTAAGGTGTCTAGGTATGGGTGCCCTGCAGGAAAGCGCTCTGTCAGCTCCTAGATGCTCTGTCACGTTAGTCTGTGATGTACTCCCCACAGAGCCACTGTGGAGACCAGTTTTCAGTAGGATTACATCACTCCGGCGCTGATACTGATTGATTTGTTCTTGACTTTTGTGTCATTTTTCTTGCTGAAGTTGCACAGAGTAACTATTCATCTCCATGCAAATGAATGTGCTGTAGATTATTATGCTAAATAATTTAAATTGGAAGAGTGGAAAGAGCAAACGCACACATCCTCTTAATTAAACACGGCAATAATGTGAATTTTCTGAATAAGACTAAACAAAGGTCAAGGAGAATGCCACAGGGCATAAGCACATAGAATCCATTTTATGCTTATTACACTTTATTCTGCTGTATATCAATGCATATCAATACAGCAAGGCTGACAAAGATAAAGATAAGAGCATCACGCCTTATGTTTGAATTCTGCTTGTTGATTTTCTGTAATTATTAGGGCGAGCCTGGTTCCCATGGATCTCCAGGTTTTCCAGGATTCAAGGCAAGTGTGCATCCTAGTAGAGGTGAAGAATTGTGTTTAAGTTGTAGCGTTGTGTGTGCCCAGCAGCAGAGGTGAAGAATTGTGTTTAAACTGGACTATTGTGTGTGAGCACTGACAGGAGTTAGATGGATTTTCTTTGTTTTTGTTTTGGTCTTAAATTCATTTTACATTTATTTGTTTTGTGTGTGTGTGTGTGTGCATGTCCACATGTATGACTCTGCATGCATGGAGCTCAGAGATCAATTTGAGGAAGTCTGTTCTCTTCTCCCACTGTATGGGTTCTGGAGATTGAATCTCAGGCTTTGTGGAAATAACCTTAACTCACCGAGTCATTTCACCCTCAACCACGTATTTTGGTTTATTTTAGTTTTTTTAAGGATTTATTTTATTTTGGTTATATATTTAAATTATGTATATTTATATTTCATAGAATATATTATACTTTGCATTTCATTTTTATATAATTTATCTAGAGATGTATTTATATAATTTTAAATTATATCATTTATCTAAACATCCATTTATATAATTTTAAAATATACACAGTTATATGTACATGTGAGTGAAGGTGCCCACAGAGTCCAGAGGACATTAGAAGTTATGAGCCACCAGACATGGGTGCTAGGAACCCAACTATTCTGTAGGAATAATATATACTCTGCCATCACTCCATCTCTCCAACCTCCTTTTTGAGTTTCTGAGACAGGGCTTCATGTAGTTCAGACTGGCCTTGAACTCACTACCTAACTATGTAATTGAGGCTGGTCTTGAACCCCTGATCCATTTATCCTATTGCCTCTCCATCTTAAGTGCTAAACACCTGCATCAGATTCCTGCATTTTGTGAATTACACAACGGCTCTCAACCTGTGGCTTGTAACCTCTTTGGCAAACCTCTATCTCTAAAAATATTTACATTATGATTCATAGCAGTAGCAAAATGAGAGTTATGAAGTAGCAACGAAAATAATGTTATGATTGGGGGGTGGCCACCATGGCATGAGGAACTGTATTAAAGCATTGCAGCATTAGGAAGGCTGAACACCGCTGAATTACAGGATTGTGTTGTTAGTTTTAAAAACTAAGCTACAAAATTGATGCGATCCCCGAGTGGTGAAGACTGCCCAGAATCTCTGTGAGTATCCACTGTTTACATTAGCCGGGAGTGAGGTGAGCTCAGCTCTACTCAGCCAGCTGTTTGAAGTGCGTCTATGGTCATTCGTAGGGAGAACAAGGAATGGCTGGAGATCCTGGACTGTCTGGCTTTCTTGGTGCAAAGGTAAAAACATGAACCCATGGCAGCGAAACTTTTAGACCATTCTGCTATCAACTGAAGATTTTAGAATATTTCGCATAATCAAACAGTGTAACTTTTGAAAAAAACAGGTGTAATCTTATAAATGCTATTTTCATGCAGGCTATGTATTACGTATAAGCAGTTTATTTTCATACCATTGCCTTATTAACTAGTACCCGAGCACAGTTATGTTTACATTTGAGAAGCAATTCTTTTGAAAGTGGATAGTAACGAGAGCTTTAACACTCTCAGGAGATCATCAGCTTTGGTGGCACTGCGGAGCTTTTCCCTTTGTTTTGTAAGCGTTTCCCTTTGTTTTATAACAACATTCAGGGCTTGTTCAGGGGAGGCCGGGGCTCTGGGTTGGGGGTAGCGATTAAGGGGGAGACAATATTTTGCCCTTATCATGAAACACTGTTTCAGGTCTTGCTAGGAGACTGAAATGTTTATGCTCTAATGCCCCATTAGATACTAATGTTCAAAATCTTCCTAAGAAACTTGGTGGCTTACATGATGTTTAATTTATGGGCATAGTGGGGATTTTGGTACAGCTCCTGCTTTTTCTTTTGTTATATCTTTGTCGTCTGTTCATTGTTTTCTCCTGCGTGTAGGTGAGAGGCCAGGTGCCTGTTAGTTCTTCTGGAAAGCCTTGACCAACTCTCTTCTCTAGCCAAACGATGGTTTTTACTTCTTTAATGGATGTGCCTGTGACCTTCTAACCTCTGCTTAATGCTAGGAAGTATGATTGTTATTTCAAAGAAAAGTAAATGAATGAATGATTTCAGGGGGATCCCGGAGATCGCGGGGACCCAGGACCACCGGGTGCTTTGGTAACTCCCCCTCCTCCACTCAAAGGTTTGTGTTCACTTTAATTCTTCCATAACTTATACAGAAATGGACTAGATGGGTCCAGATAAGCGAGTTTGTTCTAGTATTCCTGTGTATTGCACACCAGGGAGGATTGATGCGTAAATATTAATATTTAGTTACTTTTCTCATTGCTGTGACAACATATCTGAGAGAAAGAGAGGCGGGCTTTGTTTTGGTTCAAGGTTTCCAATACTAGGGAAGGCATGGTCCATAAACTCTTTAGTGGGACAGATTTTAGCAGAGGTTTGCATGGGACAGCCGTACTGGGAAGCAAGCAGACTAACAGGAACCAGGCACAGGTACTGGAACCAGGCACAACTTTCAAAGTTCCTTCCCTATTTTGTCTAACTTCCATCATCCTGGCCTCACCCCTTAAAGACTGCAGAGCCTCCAAAACCAGTAACACTGAGTGGTACTGGAGTGTTCAAACTCGCGAGGAACATTTCAGCTTCAAGCCATAATAGTTACTGTGACCGTGTGACGTTCAACATGCTGGGAAAGCTTTGCATCCTGGTTCATGTCCCATTGGCATAAGACATCAAATTTTATTTCGGATTGTAAATATGTAGTGGGTATTTTTATTGTTTAAACTTTCAGAAGGAGTTTTTCTTTAACTGGTGAAAAAAATGTGTGAGGTGATTTGGCTAACATCTACCAAGATACCAAGATGCCCGTGAAAAGAGATGCCTAAGTCAGTGTCAGAGAACTTTGCCAGAGGGGACCCAGCTCGACATATCCCATTTAAAATGTGTCAAGAAACTACAAAGTTGTCTCCAACCTGGACTTTACCAAGCCTCGCAGACTCCTGAGCTTCAAGACATGTGTGGACATTTATCTTATTATATCTGTTGCCTTCATCAGGTCCTCCAGGGGACCCAGGGCCCCCTGGCCGCTATGGAGAAATTGGAGATGTTGGACTACCAGGTCCTCCCGGGCCCCCAGGCAGACCAGGAGAAACTTGTCCAGGTATTTCTAGTCTACCATATGTTACAGTGGATTTCCTACATCATACCCATACAAGCTGTAATCCTTAATTCTGGCTAATGTGGAGGTTGCCTTCAGAGTGTTTGTGAAAGACACTTGCCTGTGTGCACTCCAGGCCCAGAAGGCTAAGCGTTGTGTTATAACAATGGCCTTGAATTTTGAATGTCTCCAAATTCAAGTCAATCAAGGGAAGTAATATAGGTTCCTTACACCCACACCCAAACATACACACGATATATGTTATTATATCGTAGATATTATATATGTATAATACATATACATATTTTCTCAGTCAAACAGAGCTGTCGGAGGCAAGTATTTGTGTGACAGGCCTTCCGTTAGATTTCCACTTGCGGAGAGGATTTGAAACTTCTGTTGGGGCTAGTGTATACTTAGCTGAACTACCATGCCGGCAGATTCTCCCAGCTGACATGTACTCTTTAAACCCCATCCATCCACGGGGGTCCCAATATTCTATGTGAGATGAACAAATCAACGTAACGATTTAAAAAACCTTTTACTTAGAGGGAAAGGCTCTTCCTCCCAGGCCCCCAAGAAAAATCAAGGAACTCATAGGCCACATGACATTTGATAGAAGCCTAGGGGAGTGTCTTGCTGCTATAAGGACCAAGGGCCCCTCTGGGAGCTGTGCTGGTCAGTATTCCAAAAAGATAAGGAATAGCAGTTTGAAGCTTATTTGTATTCTGTGAACCAGGTGAACAGAAGAAACCTGACAGGAGGAAAATCTTGAATAAATGTTTTGCCCGACCCGTGTCTCTTGTATTTACTGAGGAAATTTAAAAAGTTTGGTGAGCTGCTGAACCACTAACTACCAAGTTCTTGTTCACTTCTCCCCAAAATCAGCTTTTCCCTCATTTAGGGTACGACAAGAACAATGTCAAAAAGCTTTGTCTGGTGCAGTCAGTCTTTGGAGGTTGCAAATATGCGTTTAATTGACCCAGGATTATATAAATCAGAAAGAATACTCTTGGTCAGAAAAACGTTGGACTCTGGTCTTAGCCTTCTTCTTTGGGGTTTGTTTATAATAAAATCGTGCCTCTAGTAGATTGAAATAAAAAAAAAACCCTGTGGGAGCAACATATTCAAATATACAGGAAGGTTCTAAGTTCCTTTAAAAGGTTATTAATCCTGTGCTGGAAAGATGGCTTGGTCAGTAATTGCCTCCCACACAAACATGGGCCTGATTCAATCCCAGGGATCACCTAGGGGTAGAGGTGCACTCTTGGAATCGCAGGGATAGTGAGGCAGAGGAAGGCTCGTTCCTGGGGCTCACTGGCCAGATAGCCTAGTCAAATGGGTGAGTTAAAGGCCAGTGAGGGATGTTATCTCATAAAAGAAGATGGACAGCATCTGAATAATGACCCCTGAGGCTAAGCTCTGGTCTCTACATAGACACACACATTCGTGCATATGCCAGCCCTAACATGAACACATAGACATATACACATGAATCAAATTAACTCAGTGGCTTTTGAATCTGAATATGGCCCACAGTATGACAGATTTATTTTGTGTAACCTTTACATCCCATAACACAAGTGTACATACATAACCACACTAATTAAAGTTTAGACTTCACAGGATAATTTTTAGTACACGATATCCCCATTTTCTATTCTACTCTTTTACTTTGAAATAAATCAAGTTAAGGCTCACCACACTTAATTCATTCTGTGTGATACTGTAGGGTGGTCAGGCTGAGAGGTATCATATGTTCTAGCCCAATGCCTCTCTTGAAGAGGATTGGGTATTGTTCCTGGCACTGGACAAGACAAGAGGTAGTATCTCAGCTATCCAGTGACTATGGAGAATCCCGGCAGGTCTTAGGAAGGGTGGGAAGATAGGAGATAGGCAGCTTCCAAATCACAGGGGCATTTGCATTCACAGTCAGTACACCAGTGTATAACACTCTGCGTTTTACTTAACAGTTACCTACTGAATCTAGCATGGGATAAATGAGTTCAGAGTCAGACACTTGAAACTGGGCACTTGCCACGTGGTATAGTGGAAGACTATAGCATAGTGGGAGACAATATGTACTGCACATGCTACATATGCCATGCCACATAGTATAGCCGAAGACCTGAACTATGTTCTACAACATTTCAATTACCACTCTTGGCAAACTTCGTCATCCTGGATACTGTCTAAGCCTCTCTGTACCTCAGTTTCCCCATCTGTAAGATAGGGTCTTGCTAGGATTAGGAGAGGTGACATGTGAGCAGGCCTTAGTATCCAATCTGATGCATAGGACCGAATCAATGTGTGATCAGCTATTACTACTGTGGCTGCTATCTGTGCCTGCTAAGACATAGACACAGACAGTGGAGTGATCCCTGCACTCCCACAGATGAACACGTTAGGCACATGCAGTCATTAGTTGTGCATGTGTGACAAGAAGAAAAATTTAGAGATCTCTACCCATCTACTACATAGATGACTAGGAGAACACATATGGCATCCATTAGATGTGCGAATAGATTTTCTTGGATTAATTTTATGAATGAATAGGATAAAAAGATGAAGAAGACAATACTTTCAAGTAAGTGAAATGTGTCTGTGCCAGCTAATCTAAAGAATGGGAAAAAATAAGAAAACATTATCCCTTATACCTGTGTGCCTCCACATGTAGCTCCTTTCAGAGACAGCGATGCATTTTGGTGTATGGGATAGTCAAGTTTTAAAAGACTTTTACTTATTTATTTTTATGGGGAATGTGTGTGTGTGTGTGTGTGTGTGTGTGTGTGTGTGTGTGATTACATGCCATGGTGTGCCGATGTTCTCAGAGGCCAGAAGGTGCTGGATCCCTTGGATCTGGAGTTATAGGTGCTTGTGAATCACCTAATGTGAGTTCTGGGAACTGAACTGTGGTCCTCTAGGAGAGCAGCAAGCATTCTCTTGTAGCCATCTCTCCCACCTCATCTGCTAATTTTTTACTGCATCCTGCTTTTCTTTTTCTTTAATAGAGTTTATTCAGGTTATTGTGGTGTGGCTCCTGCTTTTGATCTAGCAATCAGTCTTGTGAAAAAAGTGGGGGCTTTTTTCTGCTTTTTTATGTACTCTTTCTGTGTAGCCCAGGTTAGCCTCAATTTTTATGATCATTCTGTCTCCATTTCCCAAGCACTGGGTAGCAGGTATGCATCAATCTCTGCTATCTAGACTAGCCCCAACCCCTCTCTCTTTCTCGAGTGTGTGCTTCAATTTGTGTCTGTGTGATGTACACAACTCGATGTTTGTACACAGCGAGGTGTCTAGTGGATTAACACACTGGCCATGCCAACATGGTCATCATTGGTTTGTGTGCATGTGTGCCTGTATGTGTTTGAAAGGACGATTTTATTTAAGATCTTTTCTCTTAGCAGCTTCAAGTATACAGTGTGTCTTGTTAGCTGTCCTCTGCCTGCTGCACATTGGATCTTAAATCTTAATTTTTTAAACTTTTTTATTGTTTTTATTGAGCTATACATTTTTCTCTGCTACCATCCCTTCCTCTCTCCTCTCCTTCTACCCTCTCCCGTGGTCCCCAGGCTCCCAATTTACTCAGGCAATCTTGTCTTTCTCTACTTCTCATGTAGATTAGATCTATTTATGTCTCTCTTAAGGTCCTCATTATTGTCTAGGTTCTCTGGAACTGTGAATTGTAGGCTGGTTTTCTTTGCTTTATGTCACTTATGAGTGAGTATATATGAGTGAGTCTTTCTAGGTTTGAGTTACCTCACTCAATATGATGTTTTCTAGATTCATCCATTTGCCTGCAAATCTCAAGATGTCATTATTTTTTTTCTGCTGTGTAGTTCTCCATTGTTTAAATGTACCATATTTTCCTTATCCATTCTTCAGCCAAAGGGCATTTAGGTTGTTTTCATGTTCTGGCTATGACAAATAATGCTGCTATGAACATAGTTGAGCACAT
>LOJH01052752.1:0-12297 GCA_001685095.1 Ellobius talpinus
ACAGAGGAATCTAAAATGGCTGAAAGACACTTAAAGAAATGCTCAACATCCTTAACTCAGTTCTTGATCTTACCCACAACAAGAAGATGGCTCTGTGGCCTTTTTAACATGAGACCGTATCACAGGCTACTGAGTTCTAGGGTAGGCACTGAAGAGGTTGATAGTGGAGGGCATTAGTAAGAGCCATCCTCCTCTTACCCTCTCTGTTGTCCTAGGGCTTGGTTTTCATTTTGTTGCTGTGGAGAGTCTCTGCCTGTGTTTCTTCCCTGGGCAGCAGTTATCTTTCTTGGTTTGGCTTGCTCCCACCTGCTCCTGTGCCTCTCAGGATCTCTTGTGGCTTCTTCATACTTCTTTTATCATTCAAGGTCTCCCCAGGGAGAGCAACCACACCAACAGGAACCTGAGTGAACTGGTGAAAGGGGTGTCCGTAGCCAGGTGTTGAAAGAGATGTTCAAATTAATTGCACATGAGTAATTTCATTCTCAAAGAATTGTTTAGCTCTAATGAATTACAAACCTTGTTGGGAGTGTATCAAGACTCATTTCTTGTCTCATGTTTTTGCAGCAATAAAAACTCTGCCTCCTAGAGTGGCGATGGCTAGCTTTATGTCAACTTGACACAAACTTGAGTTATCTGAAAGGACGGAGCTGCAATTGAAAAAATGCCTCCATGAGATCTAACTGTAAGGTGTTTTCTTAATTAGTGACTGATGTGGGAAAGCCCAGCTCATGTCGAGTTGTACCATCCCTGGGCTAGTGGTACTGGGTTGTGTCATGTTTTTTTTTTTGACTTTTTTAGGGAGCCCACTACCCAAATAAATCACACATGGAGGCTTCTCAGTTATGAATGCCGAGCCTTAGCTTGGCTTGTTTTTTGCAGGTTTTCTTAACTTAAATTATCACAACTATCTTTTGCTTCGGGGCTTTTATCTTTCTTACTTCTGTATATCCTACTTTCATTCTTACTCCATGTCTGGCTGGGTGGATGACCCCTGATGTCCTCCTCTCCTTACTCCTCATCTTCCTCATTTCTCCTTCTCTTTCTACTCTGTGCCTACCAGCCCCACCTATCCTTGCTCCTGCCTTGCTATTGGTGATTCAGTTCTTTTTTATAAGGATGATCAGGTGTTTAGACAGGCAAAGAATCACAGCTTCACAGAGTTAAACAATTTTAGTATATACAAAAGCCACACATCTTAAAATAACACTCTCCAACAGTCCTGGATTCTATAAGAAAGCAGGCTGAACAAGTCACAAGAGGTAAACCAGTAAGCATCACTCCTCCATGGCCTGGGCATCATCTACTGCCTGCAGGATCCTGCCCTGTTTGAGATCCTGTCCTGACTCCTTCCATGATGAACAGTGATGTGGAAGTGTAAGCCAAATAAACCCTTTCCTCTTCTAGTTGCTTTTGGTCAGGATGTTTCGTCACAGTAATAGAGACCCTAACACCAGGGTTTCTTATGAACCTATCCTGCATGGATGAGGACACTGAAGAAAGAAGGGACAAAACCTTTGTCTAATCTCAGATCCACTAAAGAACCCTAATGTCCTAACTACTGCTTTATGTCTTTCTACTAGAGACCATCGTGAGCTCATAATTTTATATAAACATTATGCTAATTATCTATAACTCCAGAGTTCTTAAGTATGTCTTCATGTTAATAAGAATGTAGTGAGGGAAAACTATAATGTGTGTGTGTATGTGTATGCATGTGTGTATAAGTGTGTGTGTGTATATATATATATATATACAATTTCATTTAACCCTTCCATTATCTCATGAGCTGATTATTACGATCTTCATTTTGCAAATAATGAAGCAGGCTAAGAGAGATTAACCAATCATCTTGATAGCAGCTATCTCTTAGTAAATGTTATTATAAGCCACTTCCAAGTGATCTGCATATAGCAATTTCATCCTTCTCCCAACATTTCTATGAGGGAAGAGCTTTTGCTAAGTGAATTATCGGAGGACACACAACCTCTATTGGGGTTGGTTCCCACCACTCTGACAAGTGTCATAAAGAAAACCCAGATATTTTTACAGCAGACTTCCAAGTAAATGTGCATGAGAAATTTCACAGGCCCAGCACCAGACACACAAATACATTTACTGTGTTTGGGTTCTAGATAGGAATTTCTGCAATGTGATGGAAAAAGTTGATTCAATGTATGTTCATCCTCCCAAGTATGAACACATAGCAGCCTGGGGCTTAGCAAGTGTTTTTAGACATACACGTGAATGAACATAAAATAATTTCATTGTTCTGTCATTGACTGATTTTATGATCTTTGTAGTAATATGGTCTCTCTGCTTTGCTTCCTCCATATAAGATGTTGAAAAAAATTGATAGAAACATAGGTCCATCCTTATCTCTGTGATTACCCTCAGTACTGACTGGTGTTTTATGTTTTTTTTGCTTATTTTTGCGGTTGATGAATGTTGAACTACTACTTTGGGGCTTCCAGAGGGCTAGGAGAACAATGCAAAACCTGGGCCTAAATATTCAGGGTAATTTACCTTAAGCATCAAACCTTAGTGAGAATCACCTATATAGTTCAAGACAGTCTCAACTAAGCAAGAACCAGAGTCCACAGGAATGATAGTGTCTTTTGTTGGTGGACTTTAGTAAAGTAAAAAATCAATAAACTCCAAAATATCAAATAATCATATTTAAAAAGGGGCAAATGAGTGGAACCACTAGTTTTCAAATGAAGAAACACAAATGGTCAATAAGTAAATGAAAAACATTCAGTATCTTTAGTCACTAGAGAAATGCAAATCAAAACTACATTAAGGGTCTTTCCCTTAGCTGTGGAACTATTGGCAGTTGATAGTTGAAAGGGAGGGAAGTCAATTTGTATCATGGGTGTGGTGGCTGATATGTTTGCCAGGACACATTAGATAGTCCTGCACTTAAGTACATGCAGGCAGCACTGATTGGACTCAGTGGGTTATAAAAAGTATTAAAAAGAAGACATGGAGTCAAGAGAGGGTTGAAGAGAGGCAACTGGAGGAGAGAGGGGGAAGCTGGGGATGGATACGACCAGAATAGATTATATACATGTATGAAATTACCAAAGGATAATTAAAAATCACCACCCTGAGAGTCCATCTTACCAGTCAAAGTGATGATCATCAAGAAAACAAAGTCACAGATCCTGGTAAGGATGTCGGGGGGCACTTAGACATTGTTAGAATATAAATCAGGACAGCACCATGGAAATCAGTATGGAAGCTTCTCAGAAAAAACTAAAAGTAGAACTACCATATGATCCAGCTATTACAGTTCTCTGTGTGTTTCTGAATCAGCTTGCTATAGTGACACTTGAATACTCATGTTCAGTGCGGTGTTATTCTTAAAAACCAAGCTATGGACTCGGTCTCAGTGTCCATCAGTGGATAAATGGATGAAGAAAATGTAAATATATACACTGGGTTTTATTCCACTGCAGAGAAGAAAGGCATTATATTCTTTGCAGAAAAATGCCTGAGCTAAGATCATCATATTGAATGAGTTTCACAAAGACAAGGATTATATGTTTTTTCTTATATACTGAACTGTGGCATCAGGGTAGGAAAAGAAGATAAGGGGTGGGGAATATTAGGGAAGCAGAAGAGAATAGAGGAAAACTGAAAATTTCAATCATAAGGTCCTACACCCTTGAACGTGCTTGCAAGCCTGTACATGGGTGTTGAACCATCCCCTGGAACATAGATAACCTTGGGTCATACCCAAGAATTCATCAACTTTCTCTGCCTCAGCATTCATCCATTACTAATAGGTTAAGTATGGTCAACAGTATTATGAAATGTATGTCACGATGAAACCCTCTAATTCGTAAAATGTAAAAATTATATATATTTGAAGAAAAATAGTCAAAAGCAATGGGAGAAATATAGCATTGAGATCCTCTGTGAGATGGCTTCAAAGATGAAGACAGAGACCATGAACCAAGCGTTCAGACAATGTAGGGCTGAACACAGCCACTGTGTGACAACCAGCATGGGACCAGGATCATGAGAGGAAATTTTTCTAATACCCTGAATGTCAATGGATAAAAAATTCTCCTCTTGTCTCTAAATATGAATGCGACCCAGAAGAAGCCTTAACTTCAGCTGGTGAGATTTGGAGCCAAAAAACATCTAACCTACCAGACTTCAGACCTCAATGCTTATGATAAAACAAACATGTTAGGGGAACACAGTCCAAAGGCAAAACAGGAACCACCTCAACAATGCATGCACTTGGCTACTCTGCTGAAAATGAGCTGAAAAGACTAAAAGCAGACATTAAGAGAATCCAGTTCTTGGCCAAAGCAGGGGATGGCCAGCACCCTTGGTGGTAGCCACAAAAGGAACATTTGGATTGTGTAGCTGAGGTGGATTAACTTCAGAAGGAGTGAGTCCTGTTGCTGGAGATGCCTTATTTGGTGGGGAATGGGAAAATGGCTTCCTAGTAACTAAAGCCAGTTAAAAGACAGCGGTCATAAGAAACTAGGGGAATATAGCCTGTAAGAAAGAGCAGACCACAGCAAGGCTGGGGTGTGGGAACAAGGTGGGGAGTGGGATGGAGCTTGGACAAATAAGGCTAAGACAAAAATCACATCCCTTTGGAGATGTGAGAGGAGCCACCGTAGTTCCACTTCATATATTTTTCTTAGTAAATTTTGAGGCTATATTATTATGACACACTAGCGTGGATGTTGTATCTTTGATGTAAAGAAAAAAGTTGCTATTTTGTAGTGGTTTTTAAATTCTAATAATGCTTTTGATCTTCATCTTTTTTTGATACAAAGCCAGATTTCTTTCATTTACCATTTTCCTGATACATAGTTTCCCCCATCTTTCTGTATTTTTTTAAATCTCATCTACAATATTTGGCTAGAGTTCTATAAATCCTTATGTATCCCTTTCAGTTGATGACTATGTATATTTATAAGTTTCATGTTTTTGATCAGCTTTATTTTTATGTTTTACTTGCTCTGCATTTTTATTTGCTCTGTTATTTTGTGGATTTTTTTCCTAGAACTTATCCTAATTTGAAATTTTCTTTTATCATTGTTTAGAGACAGAATCTCACTAGATAGCCGAAATTAGCCTTAAGTTGTGACCCTTCTGCTTCTGTCTCCAGAGTGCTAGAATTCCAGGTGCTCAGCACCATGCCTGGTGAAGTTCTTTCTGCTAAACTTTTTTCCTATGGTTTTAACATGTTTTTCTAGATGCAGACTCCAAATTAATATTTCTACACTTACCCAGAATATTACAAGGATATTAGAAACATCTTTGTTTCTAATATCTTAGTTCTGAAAACTTGTCTCTGTTGTGATATTTATTTATTTCTATCTTGTGTTTTTCTTTTGATAATATGCTTGAAATATTTCCATCCATTTAATGATATATACAAGTTATAAAGCAGAATAATATAAGGAACGCTGTGTGCCCACCCACAAATGCATGGCTTAAGCATTACTTACAAACAGTTATATATTTTACACTGTCCTTCCTCCTTTCATTCCCATCTCAGAGGGTGACTCTTTCCTGAATTTTATTTAACTAGTTTTTTTTTAAAATGTGTTGAATCACAATAAGAATAAAAGCAATTTTTAAAGATTTGTTTATATTTTAATTTGTGTGTGTGTGTGTGTGTGTGAGAGAGAGAGAGAGAGAGGAGAGAGAGAGAGGTATGTTCAGGTTCCTGCATAGGTCATAAAGGAGCATGAGATCCTTTGGAGCCAGAGCTATAGGTAGTTGTGAGACACCTTATGTGATATGATTGCTGGGAACTGAACTCACGTCCTCTGGAAGAGTAGCAAGTATTAACCACTGAGCTATAGCATTCTTTTTAAATTAAGCTTGCTTAAAAACTTTTGCTAGGGGTATTAAAATGTTATGGTATCTCCTGGGACTTGCCTTGATTTTTAAACTCAACATTTTTCCCCAAGAATAGACATTGTTCTATGCCATTGTTTTTCTCCCTTGCTCACTACTACGTAATACTAATTATGTGAGTGAAAAAACCGTGACTGTGTCCATTGCCTTTTTGATGTACTCCCACCTTCCCAACCCTGACACTCTCATCCACTGTCTTGCTGATGGGTCTCCCAGGGCTCATACCTGCCTTTTTAGTTAGGAACAAAGCTGTTGCAAGCATTCCTGCTGTCAGGGAAGCACACTAGGAGTGAAGAGCTGGGTGGTTGTTGATAAGCCTTTGGCATTGTGTCCCTCCTTCCCACTTTAGATCTACCACTTGCTGACTATTCCGTCTTGATTTTTAGACTTCCCATATGGACGCCTTTTCCTCGAATCATCCCTGAGAGTTATTTTAATGATGGTCGTCACACTTTCCTATCTCAGTTCTGAAAATGTTGGCAGCCATCACCTTCCCCTGATTAAAATGTGAAAAAAAATTCTCTTTGAGGGAAATTGATAACTTTAAAGAAACTAAAACTCATAGATGATGGTATTTGGGGTTCTTTTTCCAAAGGATGGATCTCTGTTGTTTGCTCTAATGTAAGTCCTTCAGGACACCGTGCAGAACAATCAGCATTTACTGTCTTAACCAAGAACAGTCCAGGGTGTATAAACTGATTAAAAAAGAAAGACGTAAACCAAATGTCGGGGAGGCATGTGATTCTGGGACTCAGGTAGCCACATTTAGACTAAGAACACTTCCTTGGAAGATGGGAGAGAACCTAGGGTGGCAACACACAGCGGGATGGTGGACAACCACTTGGCTGAAGCAGTAGAACTGAGCCCTTGTGTTATTTGTCCCATCCTTTTCCCTTTCTTGGAGTCACACTTTGGCATTCCTTCTTGGTCAGAAGAATTGACTTTGGACTTGCCCACGTGACTTGCCTGGACAACGGCATGTAGGTTAAAGTGATACATATCACTTTCATGCCAAGTTTGAAGATATTTGTATGTATCTGATGCCCTTCTTTAGTCTCTATGTGTCACCGTGTTGAGATGCTATTCCTGCTGGCTGGATAGTCCTAGGAGGGGAATGAGATGCAGATGAAGTAGAGTCAACCTGGTTATGTGTTATGACAATGGAGTCATATTGGAGATATAGCTACATGTAAAGATATCAAGGTATTTTCTATTCCTGATGGTCAAGAGGGGAAGTATTTCTTAACTTTAATACCAAATATTTTCTAATCAAAACTGAGATACAATAGTTATGTTTAGAGAATAGTTTGCAATGTATGTAGGGGGTGTGTGTGCGCATGCACGCACGTGTGTGGTTTATAAGGATAAAGTGCCTTCAATTCAAAGTAGAACATGTGGAAGAAGCCAATGGTCACCAGAAAAGTAGTCTTTTCTTCTATAGTAAGAGAAGTGTAGATGATACTAAGGGTTTCAAAAACAAAGGTCAATATTCCAACTTCCTTGCAGAAAGGTGGGACCACAGCACCAAGTTTTAGGTAGGAAGATCGAAGCTGAATTGATACATATGTATTCTGAAATTGATACATACACTTTCTGGGCCATGGCCTGAAAAAGAAGCCATGGATTTCCCATTTCATTCTCCTCACCATAAAGGATGAAACAAGGACAGGGTGGCAACTGATCTTCAACCAGGTGGCTAAAGCAACTAACCCAATGGATGCTTGGCCACTTGTAAAAGAAAACTCAGCTTTGATTTTAAGGCCATGTCATTTTATTCCCTGTCATAGTATCTGAACCTATGTCCCAACCCAGAAACTGAAAGTAATGTTTGCAGTTGAACAAATCAACAAGGAATAGTTAAGGGTGTTCTTTAGAAATACTGAGTTACATGCTGGAAGAATAGCTAAAAGGCTTAAAAAATTTTGTCAATGGGAATGGAGGAAAAGGGACCACTTTTTTCTTTTAAACTGTGCATAGGCATTATTTCTGCTAAAATTACATTAAAGGAAGTCACAGGCCAAATTTATAATTTGTGACTAGCGTCACCTAGGATGAAATGCTTCCACTGGAGGCTGTGATTTAAGGCACAGGAGGAAGCACTGAGATTATCAAAGGTTTTATGTCAAACTGTACAACCGCTGACAAAAGTTTGATCAACGGCATCTTTCTCATATTTATAATCCCAAAGCATAAATATGTTATAGGACAAGAGGAAGGCTGCAAAACAACCAAACTACTACATGACAGTCAAGACAGTTGGAAAAAATAAAAAGGTTTGATGTAATCATGGGTCACCATTTGTACCGTTTCAGAGGTAAATGAATCACTTACTGCCAAGGACTCTGCGAGGCTGCAAACTTTCCTACCTGAAGTGCGATGATGATTTAAAAGAAAATATATGTGACCCATTTGTGACATGGAATGAAAAATGCTGCATTAGCCTCAGCAGCATTGGAAGGGATAAGAACGTTAACAAGACACTTTGCTGACGTTAGTCTGAAAACACAAGACTGCTGCCATGGCCTCTTCGCAGCTCTCTTTTTCTTAGAAACGCCTCTAATGGATCTCTTGCTTTTTATGAGCTTGTGGCCAAACAGCATGTGTAGGAGTTCCAAATTATCAGGGCAATGGGAAAAGAAACGAACTGTATTCACCAGGGAAAATGAATCTGAGAACCTCGCGAGATTTGATTTAGAAGGGTCTAGGTGCCATGTCCTGCAGTAGTCTCAATTTAGTGAAGAAAGTAAGGCCAAGTGAAGGTTGTTAATAGTCTAAAGGTACTTGGTGATTTACAAGTACTCTCAGATGAAGGGCCTGAAACAGTCTGAGAAGAAGGGGAAAATGGAAAAGAAAAGTCCTGACTTGTCCCTTCCCGTTGATGTGGATCCCTGGTCAGGGAACAAGCCTAATTTAGGGCAATGGTTGGTACAGGGAGATTAAAACAGTGACACAGAATTTAATTTAAGACAAATTGGACTTTTAAATATAATGAAGCCAGACACCCAGAGCTCAGCCAAGCTGCTCTTATAACTAAAAAGTGATCCAGTGGTGCTTGAAATGTGGCCCCAGGGCAAGGACAGGAAGGAGTGTCTGATGATACTGTTATAAGCAAAACAAACTACCAGGCAACTGTACCTTAGTCAGTTCCCCTGATCCTCAAATCAATAAAGTCCTAGGAGTCTTTACCCATATGACTCTGGGAGCGTACTCTAATTATGGCTGTTGATAGATGAGGAGGACAGAAAGAAGAAAAAGTAACAGAGTGGGGTGACTCCCTGCATGGCACCAGGCAAAGGATGACCAGCAAGCTTGTACTCACTTTCTTTTTACATGTAAAGCTTAGGAGACAGATTTGGAATGGAGATAAGATTTCAGACACATTGACTATCGCTCCCGCTACTAGGTTTCCCTTACTCCAGTGGATGGCCAAAACACTCATGCACATACAGGCAGCACTATTGGACTTAATTGGATACACACACAGACACCCACACACCCACACATGTGTGCACACATACACACACATACAATGCATATATATGAAAGGAAAGGACATGTTGGGGTGCTATGGGGAATGTTGGAAGGGCAAAAACAATATGATCATATTTCACTATATACAGCTATAAAACTCTCAAGAATAATAAAAATTGTTCTTGAAAAAACAATGGAAGAGATGACATTTCCCAGAGAGACTGCAAGTTCAGGCCTAGAGGACATGCCACTTGGAGAGTGAATAGAGATGAAGGATTCCACATACAGAATGGAAGGAATGGCAGGTAGAAAGAATGTTTAGAAGGGCTATGTCATGGAAGCCAGGGAAAGCCAGTATTGTGAAGGAAGAGTGTCGTCGGTGTCTGGTGGAGTGGTCAAGAGTGAAGGCTAGACCATCCTCTGGGTTTAGTAAAACAAAATAATTTGAGACCATGGGAAGAAAATGTGAGAGACGCCAAGGGCATAAACATTACATGAAAGATGTACACATGTGTACAGTCAGGATCATACATGTGTGATGAGAGGTACTTGAGAGCTACTTGGAAGAATCAATAGACACAAAGGGGTGGCACAGGAGCAAGAGGGCTGTAGGTGATGGTGTAAAATCCTAGGGGAGACAGAATGAGATGGGGCTAGGAGTCAAATGGGAAGAATTAATGTTCCAAGAAGGGATGTTGCTTCTTAGAACAGGAATTGGGGGAAGAATGAGGTGAGGCATCTGTAATATAATACGCAGCTATTTGAAAAGGTCATAAATAAAGGTATGGTATCAATATTCAAGGAACTTCTCCCCATTGGTTGAATTCTTCTCTGCACAGAATCCAGTATAGAATTTAGATGGTATAGTTTGAGTGGGAGAGGACTGCTAGAGGGTCTATAGAAGACAGACAAGTGGTTGTGGTCAGGGAAATGCCAACCTGGCAGAGAAGGGGTCAAGTAGTCATCATCCTTACATTCCTAGAGAAGAGGTCAGAATTCTGCTTTTGTGTGACTGGGCAGACACATATCACACAACATGTGGCTTTCCTTGGATACAAATGCTAGTAGTGATGGAATATGAGTTGAATAGTGGATGGACTTTTGTTTAGGGATGTTAGGACAAATAGTTAAGCCTAGCCAGGGTTCCACAGAAGGTTGAGGATCATATAAATCTTTCATTCAAAAATATTGAATTTTTATCATGTGCCAGTTACAATGCAAGGTTCTGGCTACATGATGTGAATTAGGCAATTAGCCTGGAATCAAGTGTGGGAAACAGACATATAAAAAGATACTTAGAACACAACCAGCTGCACTTGGCAGCACACACACTATTCTAGAAGATAGCCATAGCTTTACTGAAATATTAATGTGTTCTATTTATTTATTCATATATTTCATCCCAAGCACAATTAAGAATCACAGTTTTCTCAGATAGAGTGCTTTTCAGTCTAGTGATAGAGCTCTTTAGAAAAAACCATGCTGGTATCCTCAGCTAACAGCAAGTTTTAAAACTCAGAAGCCAGGTTTCTTCCGAGTTTCCGTTTTGATCTGGAGAGAGGATCAGAAAGAACACAGGTGCACTGTATTTGCAATAATTCACAGAGCTAAAAAGAGATGGGGTAATTGATGCCTAGAGCGGCAGGAAGGTTGTATAAACACTCCCTAACTACCTGTCACCCATTTGTGTCAATATTTATAAGCTAACAGATGCAGTTTCAAAAGATGCCTGCATGCTTATTGGTTAAAGCAACTGGGAGAAGGCAGGCTCAGCTGCTTGTATTAGTGTTTTGGTATCAGCTACCTTCCTGTTGCTGTATTAGAATGTCCCAATGAAAGCAACTTAAGGAAAAGACTTATTTTGCTTTGCAGTTCCAGAGGGGCTACAGTTCATCATGAAGGGGAAGGTGTGGTAACAGAAGCATGAATCCAGCAAGATAGTCAGGAAGCAAAAAAGCTATAGGAAGTAGGTCAAGACTATAAACCCTCAAAGCCCACCCCCAGTGATGTACTTCCTCCAGCAAGGCTCCACCTCCTCAAGGCTTCACAACCTTTCCAAACAGTGCCATAAACTGGGGACCAAGTGTTCAAACACATGAGCACCTAAAGGGTATTTCGTAATCAAATCATGACTGTCATTGCAGGTTTTTGTTTGATGTCTCTGTACAGTGCGGTGATAAAGACAGACGGTTGTAGATGCAGATGTAGTAGATATCAGAGAAACCTATCCTAGTTTGTAGTGTGGGAAGAGAAGAAAGAGGAGCAGGTGTAGAAGTAATGATGGCATGGAATGGAAGTAGCCACAGGGATGGGAGGTGAGTTCAATTAGACCTCAGTGCACCAACACTTCATTGGCGTGTGTGTGTATGTGTGTGTATGTGTGTGTGTGTATATGTGTGTGTGTATATGTGTGTATATGTGTGTGTGCACACACGTGTGTGTGTGCGTGTGTGTGCGTGTGTTGTGTGCGTGTGTGTGCGTGTGCGTGCGTGCGTGTGCATGTGTACATGTATGTGGTGAACAGAACAGAGAGGTGAGAGTGAGTGTCAGAGGAGAAATGGGGAAAAGGTCTGGAGCATGGTTGAGATTGAAGTTTGTTGCAAGGAGAGGGCTTCTTGTGTGCCCCAGCCGCCCGGCTAGCTTACACCCGAAATAACCACACAGAAACTGTATTAATTAAATTACTGCCTGGTCCATTATCTCTAACTTCTTATTGGATAACTCTCACATCTTGATTTAACCCATTTCTATTAATCTGTATATCACCACGTGGCAGTGGCCTACCTGGAAAGATTCGGCATGTCTGTCTCTGGCAGCTTCATGGCGGCTCTCTCTCTCTCTCTGCTTTCTTTCTCCCAGAATTCAGTTTTGTTTTCTCCGCCTACCTATGTTCCACCCTATCAACTAGGCCAAGGCAGTTTCTTTATTCAT
>LOJH01052753.1:1642-11969 GCA_001685095.1 Ellobius talpinus
CCCCAAAAAAAAGAGCAGACCTTCCTGGGATATCAACCAAACATGGTGTAACAAGTTTCAGTAAGACTAGGCACAAACTCTCATATCAAGGCTGGATGAGGCAACTATTTCAAAGCTGCCTGAAGAGTCAGAGACACCCCCAACTTCCACTATTAGGAGTCCCAAAAGAACATCCAGCTATACATCCACAGCATATTCACAGAGAACCTAGCTCAGACCCATACAGGGTCCTTGATTGTCACTTCAGTCTCTGTGATTCCCTATGAGCCATGCTTAATTGATTCTGTGGGTTATAATCTCCTGGTTTCCTTGATCACTCTGGCTCCTTCCTACAGTCCTTCCTCCCCCACTTCTGCAGGGTTCCCCTGGCTCTGCCTAACATTTGCTGTGGGGCTCTGCTGCATCTGCTCCCATCAGTTGCCAGATGATACCTCTCTGATGACAAATGGGCTGGGCACAGATCTAGGAGTATAGCAGAATATCATTAGTAATCATTTCATTGATTTTTCCCCCCTCTGGTGATTTTTGGTTTTATCTTGGTTTTGTGCTGTCTAGCCTCTGGTTCCTGGCCATCCAGGCAGTGTCAGGTGTGGGCTCTCTCTTTGACATGGGCCTATTAAGGGGGATGTATGGATCTCCCTGGGAAGGGGAAACAATAGGTTTGGTGGGTGGACTGGGGATGGGTGAGGATGGGAATAGGAGAGATCAGGCTGGGTGGGGGAAAGGATGGAGGAAGAGAGTACTGGGAGAGACAGCTGGAATTGGGGGGCGCCTGAGAGCCGATGTGGAAACCTAGTGCACTGGAAGTTCTCTGAACTTTATGTGAGTGATTCTAGGGAAGACTCCTAGTAATGAGGAATATGCAACCTGAACTGGCCATCTCTATAACCAGGCAAGGCTTCCAATGTTGGGACTGGGACACCAACCAAGCCACAATACCATCAACCTACAATCTGTGGGTGTAGCCAATCAATGATTGCTCAGCATATCTTAGTGATTATTGTGTGACTGGTCACAGGTTATGTTTTGATTCTTTGAAAGGAGGCTGCCACCCTTTGTAGGTGGTTCTTCTGAGGCTCAGGGAGTACATTTCCACGTTCAGATGATCTACTGGTCTGCACTGGATTTTTCTTTCTGCATTTGTAAGACCTCATATTTCTGAAGTGATGAGTAGCTCCTCATGGTATTTTCCTTCTTTCCTTCATGTTTGTGGTCATGTTTATAGTTTTATGCATGCATAGACTTCCAGACCAGCAGGAGAAAGTTGATATTCTCTTCCTCTTAATTTTCCTTCTTTCTTTTTATTTCTTTCTCTTCTTCCCTTTGTATTCTGTCCATTTCCTACTCTTCAGCCTCCTGAGTACTGCTGTTGATTGCAGGCATATATCTCCATGCCAAATTGGCTTCTAGCCTCCTCCTGAGCTCTTGGACTATGGGAATGTAGTACCATCACGCATTTCTTTCTTCATAGTAATGGTTTTTTTTTTTTTTAGTATGGTTTCATTTGGGCTAGGATGGACTTGAACTTAATGTGGCAGAGGAGGACCTACCTTAAACTCTGATTCTTTTACCTCATCTTCTGAGTGCTGGCGTTACAGGAGGGCACCACTCCCTACAGACCAGACTTAGGGACTTGTGGATGCTAGGTGAACACTTTATTCTGAGCTACATCTCAGACCCTGAGAAGTTCTTGTTGCCCATGTCGTTCTTTTGCTTTCCCATGTTAAACTGCTGACTCGTCTGCATGCTCTGATTGCTGTTGCAAACTTGAGTTAGTCTTGCTATTGGCCTTACCTGAATTCTTGACTCTAGAGTCACTGTTGTTTATTGCCATCCCCATGTTTGGGATTCACTACATTCTTCTCCACATAGACTCAGTTTCCTCAGCAGTGCAACTGCAGCTTTCAGAGTGTGTCTCTTTAGTAGGAGTTCTGCTCCCCAAGAATTAGGAGTAGCTATGGGTAGTAAGAGCCTCCATCTGAAGCACCACATACCAAACACAGGAACAGGAGATCTTCAGGAACCAGCACTCCAATTTGACATGTGTTTTTAGTCAGTATTTAGATCTTTGTATTAATTCAATAGTTTTGTACAGTTTTATTGTTTTTGTTCTGGGTGATAATATTTGCCAAACTCCTTCTCCCACCATCTTGGTTCATTCTTTCTTCCTACCTCTCTTTTCCCTCCCCCATCTCTTTCTTTCTCATTTTAAACATACTTGATTCAAACTGAATTTTTCAGCATATGCTGTGGAATAGGAAGCCATTGGCTTTCTTAAGATGATGTTAAGTAACTTAATGCTGCTTGTTGATTAACCTATGTGTTTGTCACAGATTAGTAGTAGATTTTTTTTGCTTTTAGTGAGATCTGCTTTACTCTCTCCTTTCCCAACTTTATTATTGCATTAATTTTACCTTTTTTTTTACTTTTTTCAGGTCTTGCTTCTTGTTAGCTTCTCAGCCCTGAACAGTTCAGCTTGTCATTAAACACGTCTCTTTGGCTTTGCTCCTTTCTTCCCTTTGTTGCACAGTCTCAGGAACTCATCGTCCTTGCTGCTCCTGAAGGATGAAGCGAGACTAATAAGAGTGAGAAAGGACAATAATTCAGGCATTTTCAGGTTCTTCAAGTGTGTCATTGGTATTTTGTGGGACCTTGCTTTTTCAAGTTTTGGTCCTAGGTTTGCTCCTTCTCATATCCCATATTTCCTACCAGTATGTGTTTGTAAAAATTCGTATTCTATCCCAGTTGGCTATATTTAATTCAGAGTTTTGAGCCTCTGCTGTGCTTTGTGTGTTGTTCCAGGTTTAGAGTTCAGAGGGTCTCAAGATATCACTTGATGTGCTCATGAGCTATTTTCAGATTTACTTCTCAAGTGTAGTGTTTTTTTTTCCCATCCCTTGTCATGCCTGCCATTTGGTAGTTACCATGTTGGTCTTACCATTCTAGCCCTAGCCCAGCTCTTTATAGATTGGCCATGTTCACGGTGGGCTCCCCTTTCTAGGTGTTGTTGGGCATCGTATTATTGTTTATCATTCTGGAAATTTTCATGTTCCCTTAGTCTGTCAGGGCAGTATTGAGGGTTTCTCCAGGGTTCATGAGCCCTCACAATGCTACAAGAAAGGTAAAGTTGTCTGTTTAGGTATCTTTTTTTTAAAGCTGTGTACTCAGTTTTTTTCCTGTTTTTTTTTTCTTTTTCTTTTTTTTTCCCCTAGTGCTTTGGTACTGAAAGATGAACTTTTGGTTATAGCTTTCTGGCTTATTCTTGCCAGTTTTGTTGCCTTAATCCTGAATTCTCTTCCTGCTCTTTGCTGACTTTTTAAAAATGTGGTTTCTCTGAGTGATCCTGCTCCACTTGCTATTCTTCCTGTTTGTTCTTGGAAACACACACATCTGTTTATGTAAGAAATGAGGCTGCTCAGGCCTGCCTTCTAGGCACTGCAGGAGCCACTGGGATGCAGTGATGAACCCAACCAAACATATTTGTTCTTCTCAGGTAGAAATTACAGAAATCTGGTGTTTGTAGTGAAGAAAAGTACAGATGCTGCTGATCTGGGGATATTTGTATTGGGTCTCTGTATCCCACTTTCTTTAACTGGTAGTACCTCTGCTTAATTCTGAATTCTTCATTGTGTCAGGATTGATATATATAGGAGCTAGTCTTAGTGGTCTATTGCTGTGAAGAGATACCATGACCACAGCAAGTTATATAATATAAAGCATTTAAATAGGGGCTTGCTTACAATTTCAGAGGTTTAGTCTGTTGTCATCATGGCAGGGAGCATGGTGTTGCAAGGGCATGTGCTGGAGCTACAGTAGGCAGAGAAAGAGAGAGATACTTGGCCTGGCATGGCCTTTTGAAACCTCAACCCACCTCCAGTGACACACCTTATCCAGTAAGGCCACACCTATTAATCCTTCTAATTCTATCAAAGAGTTCTACTCCCTGGTAATAAAGTATTCAAATATGTGAACCTATGGGGCCATTCTTATTCACATCATCACAGAGCCCTTCTCAGTTCTGTCTCTTGTTTTTTGATTAACATTTTGCACCAGCCTCTTGTCTAACTTGAAACAGCTGTTGTGCTCATACTCTATTCGGAACAAATTCTGATCACAAATTTTTCTTTGGAAAGTTTTCTCATTAACTGACTCTGTTAGATTTTTTTCTGTGTCTTTATTTTTATGTTTTTGTTGTTTGTTTTGTTGTTGTTGTTATATTTTCTACTTCTTCCTCTTTGCATTTGTAACACTGCCCTAACTGATTTGTCAGGAGTGCTCAGTCCCTGCCCAGGGCTGCAGGGCCTGTATTTCTGCTTCATGGGAAGGTAAAGGTTACTTGGTTGTCCCTCATTTTACTCCCCTCTCTGCTGCAGTGGACCCTTGTTATCCATTCTTGAGCATGTTGGGTTGCCATCTTTATATAATAGCTAGGGAATGTCTCCCTATAGATTATGTTCCACTTTCCTAGTATTTGTTGGATTATTCCACATGGATATATAGTACCCCAAATAGAAGTCATCATATTTTCCAATACTAGACTACCCCTAACTTCCAGTCTCATGACTAGGAACCTACTCAGTTTCCATTCTGGTTGTGCTTCAGGTCCTCCTGGGTTGCCAGGTGAGTTAGAACAATGGAGTACCATATCAGAGGTCTCTGTGTCCACTTGGATTACTGAAGTACTAGCCCTTCATGTTGTCCTGCCTCATCTGTTTCTCCACGGGGTGCAGGTGCTTGTCTCTGTTCCATTCAGTTCTGCCTTCTGTGCCAAGATGGCTTTTCCTAAAACAACTTCGGTCTATTGTTTTCTCTTGCTCATTCAAGCTTCAGAAACTCCCTAGTGCCTTTGAAAAACCCGGCTTGTTTTCTAGACCTTCCAACTTGTTTTAATTTCCTTGCTACTGCTTTCCTCCATATAGGCAGGACTCTAGCCAATTGGAATTAATGTTGCAAGAATCTGCCTGTGGTTTTCTGTTTGCATCCTGATTTTTGTTTCCCTTTGCCAGAAGTATGATTTCCTCACATCTTAATGTCTTAGTTCTTTCTTAAAAAATTTCCCAGGGTTCTCCATACAGTTATCTATATTTTGGAAACCATGGTGCTATCACTTCTCTATGTATATTGCTATGCCCATGTAACTTTTTAACCCTTTGATGACCTTTTATCTTTGATTTTGCTAACTGTTGTGTATTGCACATATTTGTATAATTAATGAGAGAATGAGTGCATTTCTGCACTAACCCTCCAACAGCCTAGACTCTTCTCTGTTCTTTTCTTATTCCCTTTTTGTTTCTATGAGGATATCTCTTTTGTTTCTTCCTTGTATTTGGGTTAACTTTATTTTTCGATCACTTTATGCAGTCCTAAGTGGCCTGTTACCTTTATCTTTGTTGCCAGTTTAAAGAAAACGTTGGTCATTTGATAAGGGTTGTATGAGGGAAATTTGAGGAATAGAAGACATTGTTCAAAATGTTCTTGGTCTATTTTGTGGAGAAGTGGTTGCCTAGCAGGACTTGGTAGTTTGCAAATATGGATTTAACTTTAGGACTGGTGGCCAGCTGGTAGAGATGAAAAAGTAGAAGTTGTGGTGGTGTGTTCATTATCCAGGTGGTGACCAAGGTCCAGCAGTAGAGTCACGTATTCTTAGGCTTTCAACCAATACCTATTCTATTACAGCTCTTAGATTCCAGATCTTTTTAAAAATCATCTTAAAAAACCCCATTTCCTCGTGTGTGTGTGTGTGTGCATTTCACAAGCTAAATAGAGTTGCCTACTTATTTTCTACTTCATTGCCCCATTAATGGAAACTTTTTAGATGAAATGCTCCAAAGGGACAAGGTAGTGTACCTGTAAGGGTGAAGACCTTGGATAGAAATGCAGCACAGATGGTATGTGACACCGGGCCCCAGGAGAATACCACATTGTCTTTGCCACCTAAGTGCCCGTCAGTACTACATTTCCAAGGGGCCAAAGGAAACCACAGCTCAATGCTCTCCAATCACCAGTTTCTTTTTATTTTAGCTCGTGACAACTGAGCTGCTCAAGGCGGGAAGAACTCTGAGCTGATTAGTAGTGGGTTCCTGGATCTGGAGAGAAGAGGCCACCTTGGAACCAGTAATGAATCATCCTGACTACAAGCTGAACCTTCGGCCCCCCGGGAACCCCAGAGGTATCAAAAAGAAAACGGGGCTTGCCTTGGCAACTGGAGACTTGAAATATAAATGGACTGGGTGTGGAGGTGGAGGGAATTCTTTCTACTGAGGGAGACTAATTCTTTTAATGAACTGTTAAATATTCTCTGGTGTTATTTATTCTAGAATTAGGTATGCTCTTATTGTTTCAGTTGATTGTTGTACAGTCATTTTATTTCCTCCAGAAATGGGACAGTCTTTTAACACTTCCTATTTTTAAAGGTTTTGTATCTACAAATAGCAAAGCATACCAGACCTGTTATTCAGATTTTGCTTCCTGCACAGAGCAGTGCTCACTTAGAACTAAGGTCTTATTTATTTAATAAGGTCTGTTTTGTTTTATTCTTGTTTTTGTTTTTGTTTTTTGGCTTTTCAAGACAGGGTTTTCTGTAGCTTTGGAGCCTGTCCTGGAACCAGCTCTTGTAGACCAGGCTGGCCTTGAACCCACAGAGATCCGCCTACCTCTGTCTCCTGAGTGCTGGGATTAAAGGCGTGTGCCACCACCGCCTGGCTAAGGTCTGTTTTATTTATGCTGTTTTACCCATTCTTCTCTTTTGTGACTGTGTGAAATCATCACTGGAAAGGTTCATTCTCTGGTGGCCTTCATAGATAACAGGAGCAACAACAAAAGTACTGAAGACACAGTACCTTAAAAGAAAATAGAAAAATAGAGTTAAAAGAAAAATAGAGGTGTTTAACTGAGGAAACGGTTGATTGTTGCTTCATGTTTCTAGGTGTGTCCTCTGTGGTTGGCCCGCATGGTGCTGGTGCTTCGCCAGGTGACAAAAAGTCAAAGAACAAGTCCATGCGAGGGAAGAAAAAGAGCATATTTGAACCCTACATGTCCAAGGAGGATGTTTCAGAAGGCTTGAAGAGGGGAACACTTATCCAGGTGCTTAAAACCTACAGGCTATTTATCCCCTGAATACATAGAATGGCAGCAGTCTTGTTTATTAATCTATTCCCTGTCCTAAGTTGTGTGCTTTGACATAGTGCAGGTTTTTGCTTCTTAGACCTATAGCATGTGTTGAGGTGGAAAGTACCACTAGACTCTCGTAGGCAAACTTCGAGATGTGAAAAGAGAGAACCTTTGTAGCTCATGTCAGTGTTGCTTAGGAATTTCATATTGGGAGAGATCTATGTGAGCCAGGTTGGGGATTGATGCAGTTGAGCAAATAAATATAAGAAAATGAGCTTTCCAAATGAAATGACCAATGTAAACTGCTCAGACAGGAATGGGAAGTGGGGTTGGACTATACCAAACATTGGATTGTTCAGTGTGCCTGAAGTAAAAGAATACTGAATGACTGAGAAAAGTGGGTAAAGTCGTAGAGGAGACAGGAAACAGTATGTACTGAATACTTTGTAGTTTGCATAATCTGTTCACAGGCTGTTCACTGGTATGGCTGAACAGATGTTCATTGAGCATCCATCTTTGAGCCAGTAATACTTCTTGTTAGGAGAGTACTACAGAGGAACTTGTGAAACAGTGTGGGATAAGACAGCTTAGGTTTCCTTGGGTATGATATCCAAGGCAGCTAGTAGGTAACAAGGCTGGAGAAGGAAACAGGGCCATGCCTTCTTTGAATTAAGCATGTTTTATAATTCTTGAATAGATATACTATCACGTGGTACCTGACTCATTTAAAATTATTGAATGAGGGCTGGGGAGATGGCTGTCAGTAAAGTGCTTACCACACAGGCATGATGATCTGAGTTGGATCCCTAGCATTCACATAAAAGCTGGGAGCAGTGGTGTGTACTTATAGTCTGAGGATAGAGGAGGCAGAGATGGAATAATTTCTGAGACTTGCTATATATATATATATTTACTAACTGAATAAAGATCAAGATACTACCTTTTGAAGAAGAGTAAAGAGAACTTCAGTTGTTAGAATTTGAGAGAAAAATAGCTTAGGATTTTGATTATAGATGTATACCTTTATGAAATAGGGTTATAACAGTCTTCTGTAATAGTATTAGTTTTTGCTTCCTTTTAATTTTTTTCATTTGAAGTGACTTTTTGCTGGCATTAACACAAAACAAAAGATCTGATCAATATAATAGGTCATATTCCCAGGAGTTTGTAAGTGATCCCTCCTGGCCTATGACATCATAAGCCTCCACAGCCAGAGGCCCTCTCTCCCTCTACCCCCCCACATATGAGAACAGTTGTTCTTTGCAGATGGGGTAAGGAATGGGTTCCAGATATGAGGTCACCATGAGAAATATACAACATTGTAAATAAGATTTTCGTAGGCAGAGAAACAGAGTACATCTGCTTTTGTATATAAACTTTCTGTGTGTCTGAGTAAGGTAAAAAGCTAGACAAGAAGTGACATTTTAATGCCATTGGAGAAAATTAAGCATTTCGGATATATTTAGAAACATCTGTCAACTTTTGTATGTCAGGACCTCCTTTTCCCCATCAAGAGAAAAGTCATTTATTGATAGTTAGGAATCTTAAAAATTAATAGAATAAAGAGTGGTGGCAGTGGCACATGCTTTTAATCCCAGCACTCGGGAGGCAGAGATGGGCAGATCTTTGTGAGTTTGAGGCCAGCCTGGTCTATGGATAAAGATCATAGACAGGCTCCAAAACTACAGAGACCCTGCTTTGAAAAAAAATTATAGAATAATATAGTGTTAGTTAATGCCATGACAAAAAACTGAGATTTCCTTGTTTTGTAGGAAAGGTCACCACAGTGATCAAAGAAACCTATTTTTGTATTTGGAAATGAATAGCAATAAAACATGATTCTGTAATATAGTTTTCTTAATAAACAGGTTCTCACATCAGTGTATCATTACTCTGTGCATAGGTATAGTATTGGTTGGTTGTTATGGGAGACGTGGTGAGAGATGAGAGCATGATTGACATGTCTGGAAGGAGGACCAGTTTAAGGGTGTAACCAAAGTGACCATGGGCAGGGAGATGGTAGAATTGGGTCTTTCAGAATCTAGGTGATGCATTGACTAGTGGAAGTCCAGAATGAGTCCCCAGAGCTACTGGAGGCATGATGTCAGGATTCTTTCTAGAATAGAATATTGGTGAGATACTGTGGTGGACCACTGAAAAACCCTATTCAAGAAAGACAGAGGACATAATGTTCTCATTTCTAGGAGTTTCACTCTTTGTTAAGATTGAGGTCAGGAGACTAGAGAGTTGGCTTATAGGTTTAGGAGCACTGGCTTCTCTTCCAGAGGACCCAGGTTCAAGTCCAGCACTAATATAGTGACTCACAAAGTCTAACTCCAGACTCAGAGGATCTGCCCTCTTTTGGCTTCTGAAGGCATGACATGCACATGGTGCACAGCAATACAGTAAAAATTTTCACACGTATTAAGGGAAAAAAGAATGAAGTTGCTTGGGTGTGTATTAAAGAAGAGAACAGTGGTGGTGACATTGTGAGGGAAGGAACACCTAAGAAGAGAGGTGGCATTCAGAGCTATAATACCAGGGAAAAAGGGAGAATTTCAAATCTGCACACATTAGGTAATTAATGAAATTGAGAACCATTTCTTGATAGCCTAGGGATTGTCAAGCATTTGGGAATGAGCACTAGAAAAGTCACTAGGGAGGTAGGCAAAAATAACTGTAGTAATGACAGAAATGATGGGCTGGATCATTGCTCAGAGAGAAAGATGAGAGAGCATAGATAGAAGGCATTGCACATAGTGTGGCAAGGGAAGGCTTCTTAACTCATAGGTGAGACCTGAAGGGCAAGAATGACCCAGCCATTTTCAGCCTTCAGAAAATATTATAGGTAGAGAGATCAGTGAGTGGAAGAACGGCAAGTAAAAGACTTGATGTTTTTGATGATCAAAAAAGAAGCAGCCTTTTGAGACATATGGGAGCAAAGGGAGAGTTAGGCAGCAGCCAAATCATTTAGGGTCTGAGACTGTGTTAGGAACTTGGATTTCATTCAAAGAACAAAGGGAAGTCACTACAGGGTATTGAGTAGGAAGAACACAGTCTGTTTCATGTCTTAAAAATGTCTCTGTTGTGAGATGAATAGACTTGAATAGAAGCTGGGAGTTCACTTAGAAAGCCATTGAAATCCACTAGATAAGAAAATATGGCTATAGCCTGCCAGCAGCAGCAAGGTCCCTTGGCCAGCAAGGGGCCCTGATCC
>LOJH01052754.1:0-12297 GCA_001685095.1 Ellobius talpinus
TTTCTTTATTAACCAATGAAAGTAACACATAGATAGATGACCCACCTACATCATCACCCTATCTCTTGAAAATAAACTGTAATTGTAATATTGGGCTTAAAACTATTTTTTTCTTCATATTCAACATTGGGACATTAACTAATGCCAAATATTGTGCCTTTCTTGTATATCTGGGGATGAAGCTTGACTCCTTCTTACCGTCTATGTGGACCTCGGAAGATTAGAGAATGGGAGTGGGACCTAAATGCAGTCACCTAGTGCTCCCTGTCGATTACTCTGTCCTGTTGTCTTCTTTTGTGGAAGAATATGTGGACTGGAGAATGCAGAAAGGAATAAGGCTGAAACATTCTGGACTTGAAGACATGTGATACCACACCAGAAAGAGGCAGTAGCAACATTCCTGAAAAAAACATACACACAAACAGTGAGCCATACTAACTGTAAGTGACTTTCCTTCCCCAGCTCCTACTTTACAACCAATCTAGAAATCAAATTTTGTATTGGACCCCAAATAGTTTATAGTCTTATGCTTCTTACAGACCCTTACCGCAGACCTGGAACAAAATTCACATAGTATGAATATTCCTTTTTTTTTCTTACTATAGATGAACTAACAAAGTCAGCTCTCTCTGACCATACCCTCCTACCGGTGAGGGACTGGTGAAGTTCGCTGTGGCCCTGTGGCTCTTCTCCCTATTTTAATTTCACCACTAATTTTGGATCGTCTGTAAAGCTGAAGCTCTTTGCTCTGCTTGGATCAAGAATGACCTGAGAAAGACAGGAATGGCTCCTCTCAGACCTTGAGGTGACCACTACTGCACACAAACCAACACTATTGGTCCATAAGAGGCTATCAATTCACAGTGTGTCATTCAAGCAAACATAACCACTAACCACCATAGTGAACTGGCTTGTGATTAAGAGCCAGTCTATACCCATTTTTTTTCTTGATTCATTTTTGAAGGTGTTTTGTAACCTATTATTGAAATTCACACCAAACTGGGGAAGGAACAAATTTGTCATTAGCTATTGTCTGTCTTAACATAACAAGAAAAATAGATTTTGGTTGCTTTAATTTTACTAGTTATTGTTGAATGGTTTGCATCTCCCAGACAGTACCCAGTACACACTCATACTGGATATAGATTTTGTTCCTTATTTCCAAGTGAAGATAACTTCATCAATATTGATTTTAAATATATCTCTATAGGAGGCATCAATGTGTGCAGCTTCATTGTGTACATGTTAACTAAGGTCTCTGTTCATTTTAGAGGTATCAATGCCTTTAAATGTGATGTAGTCATATTTGAGACAATGTCTTTAAGTGTAATGAGGTCATATTGGAAAGAATAAAGTAGGACTTTTAACAGGACCAAGAAAGGAAGAAGAATGAGAAACCCTACTGCAGAAAGGGGGAGGTAAAAGGAGCATAGAGGAAATTGTTTTCTCTCACCTGAATGCCAACTAAGCCTAGCCCTGCTTAGCTTCCAATATCAGGCAGGATTAGACACCCTTAGCAGGATATAACCATGAACAGAAAACTATTTTCTTCACTATGGAGCATTAACTTAAACTGTTAACAATTCAGTTAACTTTTCTATTAAAGATTAAAGATCACCTCTTCCTAATTAACTTGTAACCTGGAAGGTAGTGCTTGAAAACTGTAATTCAGATTCACTGTGTGATTAAATAATGCTTTCATTAAAAATTTAAGTGGACAGGTTCATCAGAGAAATAGAGTTATATTTGTCTACTCTTCTTCATCAGAGTACAAGAGTACTGTGCTGTGGGTTAAAGAAAGATCTCCGTAAGGGTTAGAGGAAGTAATGAGTGTAATAACATTGTGGATACTGCTAAGTACATAGCAAATTGCTTTGTGTATGATGTTATTTACTGTCATTGACTGCTAGGCAGAAAGAATTAAATGTGTGCAATTTTATGGCACCATTAAATGTCCCTGCCATGATATATATTGAGAGTAGAACGAGAAGCTGCAAGGAGAGCTGGCTATTACACTGGGTGTGTTATCATTCATCCTCAAATGAGCCATGAAACACTGACCACTTTACATGCATTCGCTTTTCTTAAGTTTTTGACAAGTTAACTCTTTTTAGGTTTTTGTCCACAATGGATTAGTAATGACAGATAGTAATTTACAACTATTTGAAAGAAATCTGCACTATTTACTGCTAAGTGGTGTTGGTAGCAGCTGGCTTGCTTTTGAACCCTGAAATTGGATACTTAACCTACTGATTAAATATTGAACCACTTAAGTGTAAAATAAATGCATCTTGAAATGTGTGCTTTCCTTCAGTCAAATTTATTTCAGCATAGTTATTTTAGAGATGTCAAATTATTCTTTACATTGATTAATGGACTTGAAAACAAGATGGATATTATATAATAAATCAGAATTCACATCATAGTATATATAAAGTATGTAATTAACGATACTAAAATGAAGGATTATTGTGTGTCATGAATATGACATGGCCATTTTATTAATATAATATTTTATTATGTATGTGCTAGTACATATATTTGAAAACTAGCATGGAATTTCCTTCTAATGCTATTACCTAGAAGTAGATTTTGGGTGAAAGCAGTTTTGTCTGTGGTTACATACCTGCATTCTTTGCTGAAACAGATGAAGGGAAGGAAGAGAGGAAGGGCGAGAGAGGAGGAAGGAAGGCTGGAGGGAGGGACAAAGTAAGCGAAGAAAGGAGAGGGGGAACCCAGTAATGAGATAGCAAAGTCTATCCTTACAGTATTTATTTAAATAAATACATTTTTATTCTGAAAGTTTAAATGTTTAGAAGTGTTCACATTAAGAGCCAGTTTCATACAATTTGTTATAGGTTTTCTAAATTACCAGCAATCAGCATAAATAGTATATTATACACTCCAGAAAAGTTTTATATCTGACGTGGTTATATATTGACATGGTAATAAGGTACCTAGGAACTCATTCAGTGCTTCGGAAACTCTATTCTCTGCCCATCACTCTCAGTAGAAGGGCTGACAGTGTTGGAAAGCTGATTCCACTGTGGCACAAACACCATAAAACTGCCCCTTTCCAACAGGTGAAATTCCTGCCTTCTGTCCTTTACCTGAGGGTAAACATAAATCTTAGCTGTTAAATTCATAATCATAACCCAACATGAATTTTTATTTCTCTTTTAATTTTTTGATTGATTGCTTAACCTGATTTTACTCTCTTAGTTCCAGAGCACAAATAAGGCTTTGAATATGAATAACCATATGCTAGAAGGAATGCTTTATGTGACTCTTATTCCTCAGGTGACAGTCTGTGCAATGCACAGTCAAGTATCAAACATTCTGTTGGGATATAACTATCACATAATAACTATTTTCCCAACAACAGTGAACCACAATCAGGTCATAATATCTTTTTTTTAGTTTAGTTTATACCCGAGGAAAGAAGAGAGAGTAAGCAATTTGGAATGTTATAAAACAGGCTCAGGTGAGCAGTTTAATTTGCATGGATTGCCTTCATCCTCTAAATGTCTCATTGGCCGATGAAACATCCTGGTTGCTTCAGTCCAGAGAGCTGGATAATTTTGGATGCATACATTTACATCAATTGAGATTAAATGAGTTGCTCAACATATAAGCACAGCAAAGGAACTGTTAAAATGATAATTGCTGCTAATCATCCTATTTTTACAATCTTTAAGGTGTTTTCATTTTCTGCTTCTAACAGATACCTCACAAACATTGTACCAGCAAATATATACCAAGTAAATCAGAGTATAATCATCCAATAATCCTGTCTGTGTGAACATTTTAAGGGAATGCTGAAGCACGAATAATAAAAACTTAGAGACATTAATTCAGGTTCAACCTGAAGATTTGAAAAAACAAAACAGCCAGCCATTGACTCTTACCTTGACCTCAGTCTGAAATGGTAATCCTGACTACAGAAATCTAAGAATCTGAGGCTGAGCATATAAACTATCTCCTTGCATTTAATATGTCTCTCTATGGCTGGGATTAAAGGTCTGCACCACCCAGTTCCTATGGCAACTAGTGTGGCTACTGAGGTTAAAGGTGTGTGTTATCAGTGCCTGGTCTGTAAGGCTGAACGGTGGGGCTGTCTTACTCTCTGATTTTCAGGCAAGCTTCATTTATTAAAATACAGATGAAATGCCACTAAATTTTCCCTTTTGTCTAATAAAAAGAAAGCTATAACTAATATAAGAAAAAATACACACAATAAGTGTAATAACTATATACAATCTATACAGGTAATAAATACATCAACAATGTCTAGTCCATTTGCATTTGACAAATTCAGAGAAAATACTCCATATCTATCCTATCTTGGTGAGTTCAAAGTCTTGTCCCTAGCTTATTTTCTATCATAACTTGTTTTTATATCAGGTAAACAAGGAAAATTATAAACTATAGTGATCTAGACTTCAACTGCCTCAGAGACCCAAGAAGGAAATTATATTAACTGAGTAAGCAGGAAGTATGGGCAGGCAACCTCCAAAAAATGTGAGTAACGACAGAAACAGCTGGCTGCCTGGACAGTCACTCAAACATCCTTTGCAACTTTGGGGCATCCATCTTCAGCCTACAGGCCTAGCCTATCTGACAGACTTTTCTGTGAAGCAGCACATTCTGAAGAACTGTACCTTCTTATCTTGACAATGTTTGGCAGTAACTTTCTTTTGTGTCCTGCTTGTCTAATTAGGACAGCATGCCATCAGCTGTGCAACGCATGGGCATTTTCTTTCCCAGTGACTTACTTTTGACACAAAGAAAGTAAACTTTATTTCTATTAATTTATGTATTACCATGAGTCTGTGGCTTATCAGTAATTTTCTGGCATCTTCCTCCTTTGGTGGCTACATGCATTTTCTTGACTCCACCTACTCTTTCTCTGTTTCTCTGTTCAGATTTCTCACCTAACCTTATTCTACTAAACCAACTAGGAAGTAAGTTAACAGCAGCAATAAATCACATGCACACATAGACTAGTACTAAACAGTGAAAAGGAACCGCAATGGCATGGACCAACATCAAACGCATGATGGAGGGAGTCAGACCCACAACCTACGCACTTCCTCCATTCAGAAGATAGGAAGGCAGATCGCAGATACTGAAAACAAACCAGTGGCTGTCAGGAAGTGAGGTGAGGAGAGGGGACTGACTACATGGGGAAATTAGGGAATGATAGAAATGTTTTACACTTTTATAGTAGTAATAACTGTATGATAAATGCATTTGTCTAAATTTAAGGAAGTAAATAAATATGAATAGTGGATTTTACTCATTATTTATAATTCAACAAACATTAGAAAGTTACATATAATTCACTTTTGTCCTATGCTCTAGACATTTCTTTATCGTCCACAGTTTTGGAGTATGGTCATCCGTTAGACTCCAGTCTTCATCATTAGTCTCCTTACATAAATTAAGTCTCCATTCCCATTAATGGTTCATCATCTAGGAGTTTCAAGCCCTTGTGCTCTGTGTCTCATGAACCACAATAAAACTCCACTACCGGACAATGTATCAAAAGAAACAAAGGAAAAACACAAGTTGTAACTCACATTTACTTTTAACATATATGCGGAAATAATAGAATTTACTTTATTATTATATAAAATTTATTTTAATATTAAAATACAGCAAAAATTATTTCCACCACACAGGTTAAATATAAAACACTCCAATGTGGGATAGCCTTTTGTATATGTGTTGCTTTTATTGGTTAGTGAATACAGCTGTTTTAACTATTGGTTTAGTAGAATAAGGTCAGGTGAGAAATCTGAACAGAGAAACAGAGAAAGAGTAGGTGGAGTCCAGAAAATGCATGTAGCCACCAAAGGAGGAAGATGCCAGAAAATTACTGATAAGCCACAGACTCATGGTAATATATAAATTAATAGAAATAGAGTTTCCCAAGATTATCTTCACTAGAACTGTTTTCGTATGAGCTCGTATGTTGACTTTGTCCCTTATTAGTCTGTATCAGGGAATAAGGACTGCTGCATCATATGTGTGATATCTGATACAATCAGAAAATGAAGGAAATAAAAGCTACTCACAATTTGGTACTTTATGTGGCACAAAAAAAGTAGAATGAAGGAAGAAGGAAAAAATAGGCAAGACTGTTTAGTTCTTTTTACTTCAGATTAAGGCGTTCAGATTGTATTTGTGTCAGAGTAGTGTTGATTGATCACGCCTCTAGCTATATTCCATTTCATTTTCTCCAACATAATATTTTATTGATTATTTGGGAAATTCACAGAATGCACCCCAATCACACTCACTTCGCAGTCCTACCAGATCCACCCCTCACTCTTCACAGTCAGTGGTAGCATTAACAAATGGATCATGGACTTACCAGTGGTTTCTGGCAGCAGCATGGATCATAGACCTTAGCACTGTCTCCAGTGGCAGTACACACTCTGTATATATCAACAGGGCCTTCTGTAGCAGCATGGACCATGGACACCATCATGACCATCGGTGGCAGCACAGGTCACCAACACCAACTTGGCTCCCAGCAGCAATATAGCACACATACACCAACATTTTCTCCAGATATCATCATGGATCCCCAGATTATACACATCAACATGACCTCAGGTGATAAAATATCCCATGGACAATCACATGGACCATGGGCATCAACACACCCTCTGAAGGCAGCATGAACCACGGTCTTTTGAGGAGGCCCAATCTAGTAATGAACTATTCTCCATCTAGGGCATCCGCTTTTTGACTAAGGTCAGAAAAATCATGTGGGTTGGCTGTGTGTTTGGGAACAAAGTCTGTTTGAGCTCCGGGCTGCTGCTAACCCTCCACCAGCTCTATTTGACAACTACATGCTCTCTTGTCCTCCACAACCTTCTCACACTCCCGTCACTACCAGCCCTGCTGGGAGAAGGAAAGCACAGAGCAGCAGCATTTCCTTAAGGCTGCAAGCACAATGGTTCTCTTGGTAAGTTGTAGGCCAAGGAAGTATGTGGCAGCCTGGAGCTCCAATAGAAACATATCATATCTGGATAGGGCCGGTAGTCTGCTCACCAGCCAGCTATAGCATGAAAACCCCCATAACAGCAGTACATACTATTTCCTTGCTGGGAGGAGAGGAACTCACTGCCCACAGCCTGAAAGAACAGGAATTCTGCGTCCACAACCTGCCAAGCCATAAGACCCTGACTCTGAGCAACAGGATATCTGAGATGAGTCTTTGTGATGGCCCAGTATTGATGGTGCATCAGAAATCATAAACCTTCAACCAGACAAATGACTCATTGCAATGAATATTTGTACATAAAGCTTTTTGAGCAAAAATATATACAGTATGGCACATGATGTGGGAGGCCCTTCTGAATGCTACAAATACATGTTGCTTTTATTGGTTGATGAATAAAGCCGTTTTGGCCAATGGCCAGGAAAAATATAGCTAGGTGGAAAATTCAAACAAACACAGAGAAGAGGAGGGCAGACTCAGGGAGATGCCATGTAGTTGAGCATCTCCAGTAAACAGTCTCTTGGCAATACACACTTTAATAGAAATAGGTTCATTTACTTGTGATAGCTACTCAGTAATATGGCTGAGCAATTGGCCAAACAACTGTAATTAATATTAAGCCTCAGAGTGTTATTTTATAAGCAGCTGAGGTGACCCATGAGAAGGGCAAGGAACCAGTCCAGGGGAATCAGCGAGACCGAGAAAAACATTCAAGTATACATACACTGAAATTTGCAATGTCAAAATTATGCAGTGGAGAGATGGAAAAGATAGAGGAACAGAGTGCAGACATGTGGTAGAGAGAGAAAGAGCGATGATCCCATTTCATCAGACACATCATCATGAAGCCTTAAATATTTAGAGTGTATGACAGGGGAGAAAACAGGCTAGAGTTAAGAGGGATAATTTAGAATTGCTTTGTAATCTAGAACTATACAGATGAATCCATTCCTGATAGTTTCTTGTTAGGAAACAAAAATGTGGTACCTGTTCAAGACTCCCAGTGTTATAAAGAATACTTTGCAGTTAAGAAACGAAGTTTTTTTCCATGTTCAGAGGAAATAAACAGCCTACACTCTGGACCCTTGGCTGAACTAAGAAAGAAGTGTCATTGGGAAGTAGAGACTTCCCTTTATGGGACTAAGCAGGTGCTTTATGAGGCAGCCAGGTGCTGGGACCAGAGCAACACAGCTCAGAATCTCACTGAAGAGGTGAAGGCCTTATGACATGCATCTTCTAGACAGGAAAGAGTAGAGGTGTTTAAGTCAGGCAACTATGTCTAGCTGAGCTTCTGTTTGCTGTAACAATTATCTATTTAGTCACAGGGCCATCCAATTTCTAAGAAAATATAGGCTGAGTTGCTTAAAGTCCTTTTGTTTTGCAATGAGCATCATCATACCCTTGAGGTAGATGAAACAAAATATGAAATGTCCCTAGAGGGCTTCGTGTAAGCAATGAATGTTTCCCAGAGTTTCCTCATATTTCCCTAAATAAACCATGATATTAAATGCTAATTAAATTTATATAATTAAAAATCAAAGACAAAACATTCAAAAAATTGCCAAGAAAGATAGTGCAGTCATGGCAGTGTGTTTAAAATCAATTTAAAACAAATAAATGGGAATCTTTCTCCTGAGATTCCGTTTCTAAGTGGATTAAGTGAGATAATGCCGAGACCTGCAAACTACAGATGTGTGCTCCACCCTTTCCTGAGTTTCATTTCTCATGATCTGAAAGGTTGAAAATTTGGGATGTTTTCCTTGATAAAGAAAATATTCATTAAAAATAAGTTGCAGTGTTTCTGAAGAATTGTCAGCTCTTAGGAACAGCAATCTTAAGCTCTTAGCATGACTAGATTGAGTTAAAATGAGGTTTGGGGAGACAGTTTAGGAAAGAAAGGTGAGAAGGACTACGCCATTGCTGCTCAGTGGATAAGACAGGTTTTCATTACATAGAATTTCTATGACCGTCTGTCAGAAAGGATGTAGACTGTACTACATTGCACGAAGTGGGTGAAAAGATGCACTAACAGACTCTACCACAATATGATCTAGCATTCTTGGTTCTTTGAACTGTTTCATTTAAAAATTCGTATGATCAATTCTTAATTAATTAATATAATATTGCTAAGCTTAAAAACATCCTTACTCTTCAAATATATGATTGCTTCTGTATTTCTCATTAAATTTTATTTCAAGTAATATTGACATTGAAACTACCAAAATATCCTTTAGATGCTTTTGTATAGTTCACTGAACTCCTCCTCATTTTTAAAGACATATATTGCTTCATGTCATTCTTAATCTTACTATTCTAGAATAGGTTTTGCAGAGGACTATTTTCCTCTAGATGTCATCTATTTGATATGCATTTTTTTCAACTAAACTATTTAAAATATGACTGCATGGTTCGGAGAATTAGGGCTTGGTACTCTTGACCATAAACAAGATCATATTTTACTCTCAAAAAAGTAGGTAAGCTGTTCAAAATACAATCTTTGATCTAGTCTCATTAACTAAATTTCAACATAAAAACTTTTGAATTTGAATATTGGAAACAAATGTATTTGGTTTGGAGGCGCTACAGTTGTATAAACATCCCCAGTAGCTATAGTTAGCCCTTTAAGCTAACCCAATCCTTTAATACCTGGTATGTGGCCCATACCTCAGGCAAGATTTGTAAGTGAAGCCTAGGTGCTTAGCCTTGACACGCTTGCTCCGTCTGAGCCATTCTAAATCTGCTATATATTTACACTTCAGAATCTGCCTATGTATGAAAGACAGCGCCTTAAACTTCTCATCTTGTTAGTGTTTCTGAGGAAAATGAAATAGACAAAAACAATCTGACGGCCCTTGAGATCAAGTCTTTTGCTATCTAATTTCCCTCCCTGCCTAAAGACTTATATTTGCATTCTTCTTTGCTTTCTTCTGTGTCAAACTTATCCTAGCAGCTGATTTTCTTTCTCATTCACACTCCCTATGTGCAATTTTTATTTAGAAAGCAACCAAAGTTCACTTTTCTCATGAAGCCTTCTCCAGGGCTACAAAGACGTGTTGTCATGGGAGACACATACAAGTGTATCAACCAGCTGTGCTACCAGACAGATAGCAAGAGCTCATCTCATCAAGTAACTTCCAGGTGACTAATAAAATGGAGACTTTTCTCCATCTGGCCCAGTCACACTGGACCGGATTCTCTCTGCTTGCAGGTTCACACAGTCACTTATAAGATAACCACTCAGAGACTAAATATTAATTGTAATTGTTTGGCCAATGACTTGGTCATATTACTGACTAGCTCTCACAATTAAATTAGCCTATTTCTACAAATCTGTGTATCGCCACAATTTCGTGGCTCACTGCTGATGCCCTGCATGTTACTTCTTTGAAGGCTACATGCATCTCCCTGACTCCTTCTTTCTCTACCTCTGTTTGGATTTTCCACATAGCTATATTCTGCCTGACCATTGGCCAAAATAGCTTTGTCCACAAACCAATAAAAGCAACATATTTCACAGCATAAAGAAGGACATCCCATATAATCTCCCCTTTTCTATCTAATTGAAAAGGAAGGTTTTAACTTTAATATAAGAAAATTATATGTAACAAAATAGTTATCAAGCAAGAATTGCAGTTATATTATTTAGTCTATTTGTATTTGACAAAATTAAAGAAAATACTTGATCATCTATCATATGTTTGTGAGTCTACAATTTTATATATAATTTATCTTTTATTATAATTAAGAAAAACTATAATTCTAACTATCTAGTCTTCAACTCCTTCAAAAGCCCCAGAAGGATATATTATTGCCTAGGTAAACTGGAATTGCATTGTAAGCAACTTTCAAAACTCTAGAAATAACAGACATCTGCCTGCCTAGATAGTCACCCAAAGTTCTTCTGTAATGTTGGGGCATCCAGCCTATAGGCCTAGCGTGTCTGGTAGACTTGTCAGTGAAGCAAAAATTTGAAACTATCCCACCTATATTGGCAGTTTGTCAGTCATTTCCTCTGTGTACTGCAAAATGTTTATCAGACTCTTCCATGAAGCGGGAATCCTGAAGGCCTGTCCTATCTTGTTTTGTCAAGTTCAACAGTCACTTTCCTGTGGCTTCTGCTTGTCAAGTTTATATAGGATATAGTCAAGCAGTCCAAACAAGAGTGGTTTCTTGCCAAAATGGCTAGCCTTGCCACATAGAGGGCAAACTCCATAATGAGTTTCTTCGATGCCCACTGCTCTGTAATCAGGGTACTTTGCATTTTAAATTTTGTTCACTGAAAGAGGCCTGGGGCTCTGTGTTAAAGATATAGCATGAGTATCACAATATTGTTGGGTATATTTCAGTCTAGCCATCATCATCAAAGTGCTTCACTGTGAACAACCATCAGCCTCCATGCAGAAACTTCAACAGTGATACTAAGTCATGTATTTCCTGCCCCAAATCAGTCCTGGTGATGTGAGACCATGGTGGCACCCAAGGCACTAAAGTCCCCTGCTCTTTCAATGCTTCTCTGCCTCCGATTCCAAGTTTCATGGCTGACCCGTGTGCTCCTGTGAAGGTAATATACCACAGCAGGGGCTTAGAAAGTTGACAGGTGGTCTATAAATATCAGCTCTCTCTGGGCACTTCTGTAGAACATTGATTAACAACCCATATTTACTATTAGACAGAATGCAAAGAAATAGGTTTCCAAATTAAAAAATAGGACTTAAGTGCACTACACTACACTGGAAGTTATGAGGAACCATTCTCAATTAAATATCAGACTTTTATGATTTAGACGTAAATTATGAAGTCACACTGTATCTCCATAAATTTTCAATACATAGGCAAGTGTAGAAAGAGAAAATTACCCTTTTTTTAAATTATGTGCCTCCCTTCAGAAAGAAGAATAATCATAGTCCATGAAAGCTAAAGTAAAATTTTGCCATTCCCCATTTCGTTTTTTATTTTGAAATCTGTGTATAAGAAGACAGTAATTTAAAAATTATGTGTGCTTTTAATTTGAAGGTAACAGAGAGTATTTAACTTGAATGGCTGAAAAAGAACATTTATTTTAATCATTGAAAGAATATTTAATTTTAATGCTTAAAACAATAAAATTTTACCTTGTTGAGCATACTTACTTCACAATCTTGATTTCAACATCATGTGTCAACAAAATCGTAGCTTCATTTTAAAAACCTAATTGGATGGTATTAATTCTGAGTGCTACAATAAAGCCATTATTTTCTTTAATGGTTCCCTAATAATGAAAGAAAAAGAAAGGAGAGGGACAA
>LOJH01052757.1:935-12980 GCA_001685095.1 Ellobius talpinus
GATATGGAGAGAGTGGACAACCTTGTCTTGTTCCTAATTTCAGTGGGATTGCTGGGAGTTTTTATCCATTTAGTTTGATGTTGGCTGTTGGCTTGTGTATATTGCCCTTATTATGTTTAGGTTTGTTCCTTTTATTCCTGCTCTCTCCAAGAACTTTATCATGAAGGGTGCTGTATTTTGTCGAAAGCTTTTTCAGTGTCTAATGAAATGATCATGTGGTTTTTATTTTTCAGTTTGTTTATATGGTGAATTATGTCGACAGATTTTCATATGTTGAGCCATCCGTGCATCTCTGGGATGAAGCTGACTTGATCATGGTGGATGATGGTTCTTTAAGGAATTGGCTGATGTCTTCCAATTTTTTGCTTTTCTTTTCCTCCATTTCTTTGAAGGAATTTCTCATTTCCTCTTAAAGAGTCTCAAACATTCTCCTGACATTATTTTTATGTCATTTTCTTATGCTTCATCTATATTTGATTGTTCAAGTCTTGGTTTTGTAGGGTCTTTAGGTTTTGCTGTTGTCATGTTGCTCTTTGTGGTGTAGCGTGTGTTCTTACCGTTTCTAATCATCTTTTCCTCTAATAGGTGTGGTTGGGGCTGTCTGTGATTCTGTTGATTAATCTTCTAGGTGCCAGTGAATCCAAAGCTCAGATGGTTTTTCCTCGTGGTACAGTCAGTGCCACGGTTCTAGTTACCCCTTTGGTCACTCCATGTTCCTGATGGTCACTCAGCGTTCTCAGGCTTTGCTCTACTCCCTTGGATTTTGCTGTCTCAGACCTGCTCTAGCCTAGGTTGTTGGCTCAGACCTGTTTACGTAAATGTACCTGGTCTGGATCCCTTCTTGCAGAGTCCCTGGCTTGGGTTTGCCCTGTAAAGAACTCTGGCTCTGGTCTACTCCCTCAGAGTTCCAAGGCTTGGGTGCGCCCAGATCCACAGAGGACCTGGCTCAGGACTACTCCTTCTGAAGTCCCAGACTCATGCCTGGATCCACAGAGATTTTTGGTCCTGCCTACACCCTCAGAGGTCCCAGATTCATGCCCAGACCCGCAGAGGTCTTGGCTTAGGCCTAGTTCCTCAGAGCTCCTAGACTCACACCTAGACCCATAGTGGTCCTGGCTTAGGTCTACTCCCTTGAAGGGCCCAGATTCACATCCAGACCCTCAGCAGTCTCTGGCTCTGCCTCAATAGCTCAGTGGTTGCTCCCCTTACTAGTTCCTGTGGAGTTCACTGTCTCAGGTCTGCTCTCAAAGTGCTTAATCTTAAACATCATGAAAAAGGATCATGTTTCAAATTAGGACACTATTATTATTTACAACTACTTGAATTTTGTTTTTATTCATAAATATTTGTATAATGATATGACCATAAAATGTTCTATCACGTAACATTAATACATATATAAAACTACATATAAGCAAAATGTATTACTTACCAGTTTTCTAAACTCAAGTGTGCTGAGTCTGAATAACTTTTCTAATCAGAGTCCTTAGTACCGTTGCTATTCCCAGTTTCATCAAGGTCATCTATGAGGAAACATTTACAAATAAGCAAAAACAAACCTACTATGATTTTTTTATAAGCCATTCATCCTTACTGCCTTATTTAGTATAAGATCTTACAGGTTCTGAAAAGAAACAGTTCTATCTAATAATTAGTAGTCAAACCCCTTCTTTTCCATGAATTTAAACTATCCTTATAGCCTGAAAGTAAAAAAGTAAATTAAAAAAGTGTATAAAATAATGAAATTTAATACAACCATAAAGAGAAATTAAAAAAGAAAGATAAAAGAAATATTAAGGAATTGCTGTTCTTTGTAAGTTTGGTAAGAGTCACAATTCTGTAATTTTCTGAGTTTATCCTTCACTGGTTTGAATAAAATTCTCACACTAGGGCATGAATAATAGCCATAGGATGTTAAGTAGACTCCTGGTTGTCTGCATACAACTGGTTAACCATGCCTTCCTTGTATTCCTTAGATCACTGGGAGACTCTCTGGGTTGTTTATGGAAATCATTCCCTCTTCAGGTCGATTGGAGAGGCTTATGAGTTTCTCTCCACAAGACCAAAGTTTTGCTTAGTAAAACAATGTCTATAATTCAATTGAATTGCTAGTTGTATGAACAGCTGTGACCAAATTTACACATGTGCAGGAAATGGCATTTACAGATGATTGCCCCCTACATCAGTGATAGTGACTGTTGCCCTTGTACATGCAGTTTTCACAAATGAATGTGGGAAATGTGTATTTTAAAATTATTAAATAAATTGCTTGTCTATATATGTACATTTAATTTTATATGTTTATGTATTTTGAATATTTGTGAAATATGTAGAGATAAATACAATATTGGAATATTGCTATGCATATGTATTAGACATACACATACAGGGATAATAAGTGTACATATATTTTGCACACATTAAACATTTTTATTGCCAATATTGCTGTAAGAGGTTTACATGAGTGTTACGAAGAAATTCTAAGAAAAACAATTCAGATAGTATCTAGGAAACATATTAGTTCCCTTAGAAGAAATAAATCAGGGAACTATCAATCTAAGTGATTTGATTTGCATCTCCTGATTTGATGTTCTTTCTCAATGATCTAGTTTGTTTGCTATTCATATTTTTCCATGCATATTTTTGTAGAAATGAACTGTCATGGGAATATAGCTCATTTAAAATTGAAAATCACAGCATAAATCCAATAACAACTGTTAACATATTGATCTTCTATACTATGAACTACATTACAAGGCGGATATAGATCCTCATCAATAAATCAACAAATGCTCCTGAAATCATACTCAAAGATTAGTGAATTTATTCATGGTATGCAGCTGAGATGCTTAGGACTGAAAGAACAGGCCAGCTTGATCAGACTCAAGGGCATTGCTTTGTTATTTATCATCTTTTGTTCCAAACCCTTTTCTGTAAACTGAAGTGTGTGGTGGTGTAAAAATGGGGTGATTCTCTCTTTTGTCTCTTTTTGTAAGAATACTAAGCCTACGGGTTCAGGGCTGTCATTTAACCTTAATTACTCTGCAGGCATCATCTTCAGCTAAACACTGGAGAGTAGGCCTTTGAAATATGTTTGTTGGAGAGGTACAAAGTTTTGGTTTATAAAAGTTACTCTTATTTCTTATTGCATTATATTTTTTTTAAAACTTGTCTTATTTTGGAGACTAAATCATATAATTATGTTAGGCATGTGCAGTCTTGGATTCTTTAGGTCTTTTTAGACTGTTCTCTGGTAGAACACTGGTCTTCAGACTCACACTGAGAGTGAAAAGGGGTAATTTTCTTACTTTATTTTCTATCTTTGTCATATTTGCAGATGTCATACTTAGTAGATGTAGCTGTAAACAACCTTAATCTCATGGTTTAGTATAGTATTTTTAGATAAATTGCATATGTGATAATTTCTATTTAGGGCTGAGGAATAGAGTCAGTAGTGCTGAGTTTATATTCTCAGATATTAATATGAAGTTTATATGCATTAAATTATTAATATTTGCACCAAGTTATATGTCCTAGTCAGGGCTGCAAATACAGTGATGAAACACCATGACCTAGAGCAACTTGGGGAGGAGAGGGTTTATATTTGGATTACACTTCCACATCATTGTTAATCATCTAGGGAAGTCAGGGCAGGACTTCAAACAGGGTAGGAACCTGGAGGCAGGGGCTGATGCAGAGGCCATGGAGAAGTGCTGCTTACTGGTTTGCTCCCCACAGCTTGTCATTCTGCTTTCTTACAACCACCAGCCAAGGAACGACCCCACCCACAATGGATTGGACACTCCCACATTGATCACTGGATTAGGCTTGCATACAGCCAGAATTTATAGAAACACTTTCTCAATTGAGGCTCCCACCTCTCCAATGACTTGTGCCAAGTTGACATAAAACAAGCCAGCACACTATATAATGTCAATAGGATGAGCAGATCTGTTATCATTATTAATTACTATTATCATCATTATTATTTCTAAAGCAGGAGAAAGTCGTGTTTTAGTAAAACAAATACCTCTAAGCCTGAGGTGTTACAGTATAACAGCCCCTCAGACCTTAGCACAACTGACTTTTTGTTAGAGCATCATTTTGACCTTAAAACCCAGCACATAGACCCCAGCACCTGCAAAAGGGGTGACAAAGACCTAATCCACCACAGAGCTGGTCCATAGTTCCATGATCCAGAAAAGTCCCCAAATGCACTAACCTTGATTTTTAGCTTCTATAGTTCTGCTTCTTGCTAACTGTTCTTGCTAACTAACTGAAGGTGTTACCCAGATTATGATTTTGTGCATGAAACACGAAGAACTACGAGGGTCAGGCTGCATGTTTTAGGCAGGTTTCCAGTGCAGCATCTGGTCGACAATATAGATTTCCATTTTTACTTTAAAAATATATGTACTCCCTGGTAAAATTGCCTCACAGCAGCCAAAGTAACTTTGTAGTGGAGATGATAAATGAGGTCCTAATGGGAGTGCCCACCAGTCATACAGCAGCTTGTTCATAAATGTGAATTATTTTCTGCATGTCTGGAAAATCCCTTATGGACAGCAGGAGAGCTGGGTGATGCTCTTTGAAGCTTTGCTTCGTGTTCATAATTCTCTGATCTTCATTTCCTGGTTGTTTTTTCCTTGATAAGAAATTTTAGTTTGCTTTTTCTGCCTTTAAAAGATATGGCTTTGATTCATGTTTTTTTCTTTAGTCCCAAGACAGATTCTCATAGGTTGTAATCTCATCTCCAGGGCTGAGACTGTGATAAGCTAACAGCTGTACAGACTGCTGGGGAAGTCTACTTCTCTCACAGCTATAGCCTTGCTCAGACTCTCACTTGGGCAAATGATGCCCCCACTGTTTAGAGTAGCAGCTGGATTGGCCTTTATGATTGTTGCCAAAAAAGATGTGGGCTTCTTTGGAGTTTAGGAAAGAAACCACGTGTGTTCCAGGCAGATGGACAAGAACGATGTACGGAAGCAGATGTACGGAAAGGGGAGCCTGGCAGTGCTGGTGTGCGCCTCTGCAAAGAAAGGGACTTCTACCACCTCACGTAGTGGGTATGGAAGGTCATCAGTTAAGCTTCCCTCCTCTGCCAGGTACCTACTAGGGGTTCTCAGCATGATGCCCTGTTCTCTCAGTTTCCAACTCAATGAGCACTTTCACAATGGCGATGCAGCCAAAAATTGAAAAATGCCAATTTAGATAAATAATCTCATCAGTTTTAAGGAGAAAAAATGCTTCCCTGTGTAAGAATTCAAATCTAATAATATGAATTGTTAGAGACTGATTTTAACCTAAATATTATTACTTGCCTTGATTTGATCAATTTATATCTGAGGTTTATATCATTAACTACATTGTCAAAATCTCTGATATTAACACTGAAACCCAGCCATAGGCAGGAGTGATAGTCACATCCAGTATGCACACTTGAAGTGTTTCTGTATTACTCTGAATGTAGCACATGTGTAACTTACAGAATTAAGACAATGACCCAGTGTATACCTCAAATGTGTCTATCCATATTAGATATTTTTTACTAATTAATTCATTGATAAGGGTGACTTTAATAGTTCCATTGTTATAAGTGGGATTGCTACTTACTTATTCTTGGGACTAATTATAAGGTTCCTATTAAATTAATAAATATCCCATGTATAATTAAAAATTAAAAAACTAAAACATATCCATGCATAATATACTTTGATATTTGTCTGTTTATTTCTCTTCCTGCACATATTCTCCACAGCCACAAGAGAAACAGCAATCTGCTTTTGATAACTTTAGAAACAGTAAGGCATCATTGCCTCAAAGACACACTTGATTCAACTGTTTTCCTCTTTCTCAATGCATGTTACTAAATATTGAAACCCTGAGCGAATCAGCAGAGAGGTTAAACTGGTCATGGTTTTAATTGCTTTTCAGTTCTGTCCCTTAACTAGATCTAGTCTGTTTATTGGTACTGATTGATTTGAATGGATGAGTTTTATTGATCTTTTTCATGACCAATTTAATTCAATCAAATTGTCTTGTTCTAAGTTGAGCAAGTGAATTTTATTTTCTAATCCAATTAAAAGAAGTCTATACAATGTTGTTCACATAATACTCAGGGAATAGCTCATTTATTTCCTTCTCTAAAGCCACAATATAGTGAGCTCTCATGGCACAATCTTCAATGCTACAAATACCTATGCCCAGTAGTCTTCAAATTTAAGGGTATTTCCAGTGGATTGTGTCTCATAGAAAATGACCAGTCAAAAATTATATGTGTTAGGGCTTTCCTCTACCTTAGAGTCCAGTCACCAGAGAAGTGACTCAGGTTATTAGATTCAGCAAGCCCAAGAGTCATATCTGTAAAGCCCACCTTAACTCATCCAATACTGCCAATGCAGAACCTAGAGGGAGAACCCTTTGTACCTCCTTCCACGTCATGCTCCTTAATCATCTAAGAATGGCTACTTCACCCAGGTTTTCCCACAGAGAGCTGTCAGCTACTGCAGTACTGTTGATAAATGTAGTTTGAATAAAATTGGTTTCTGTCAAGTGTATATTCCTTTCCTTATGAAGATATGAATACTCACATGGTCAGTAAATTGCATGAAACCATATTGGGTGGGAGTATTTTTATCAAATGAATAGACTTTATGTGTGATACTTTTATCATCTATTTAATTCTCAAGATGTAGTACTTCTAAATAATTCTACGTGCCTAAGCATATTTCTACAACATTTTGATTTTAGCATCTGTTGTAAAAGCTGTCTTCTTGTCATCACGACCATTGCCATTTTTTATCAGTATTAGTTGTGATTACTCTCAAGGGACTCTTACAATTGGACTTACTGACATTTCTTCATGCTAGGAAGGGATGGGGAGGGTCATAACCTCCCCTGAGGTCTCAGCCACTCTTCCCTTCACTTTCTTCTAGATATGTGTAATTCTGCCTAATTGCACACAGTTCTGTGATCTCAGGAAGTGTTAGAGTATAGAGAGTGGGGACTAGGAGAAGGTGATGTCATCTATGTAGCTATGGGAAGTCGTCATTTCTGCTGGGGTGTGACTTTTGGATGCTTTGACTGTTTTGGGTTCATTCACATTCCTGTACATAACCCCCTCATCCCTGTTGTGTAAATAAGCCCAATAGGGAAAACTTTGGTGACATTTACTTTAGTATGCTGCTAGGAACTTACCTGGGTTGAGTAGATGTTTGTTTTTGTTTCCTTAGGGAATGTCCTCACAATAGGATCACTGTAAAACTTGGTACATAGTGGTGGAAAAATGCTCATTAATTTTTTTATTAAAAGAGGCATTTTTAAAGAATATAACCTGAGGGTCATTAACTACAACCATGGGAACTCTTGCAAAACTAAAATTACAATGTGTATAAACTCTTAGGAGCTATTTTTTGTGTGTGTGACTAACGTTGGTTTCTAAATGGTTCACTTGTGTCTTAGGCTGACCTAGAAGTCTTTATGTGGCTGAAGATGACCTAAAATTCCTTAGCTTCCTGCTTCAGTTTCCCAAATATTGGGATCATCGGTGTCCCATACCACACCTGACTACCACGTTCTCTATTCCTGGTGCTAGCCACCAACACAGATGAATCAATGTTGCCTTTAAGAACAGAAACACAAGAAGGTTAGCTAACCCAATATTCACTGAGCCCTTTCCATGCAAACTACTCTCTCACAAAGTAAGCACTAGTGAAACCATAACTGTATGCTATTTTAAGTGTGAATACAAAATTAGTCTGTGAAAAGCTTTTCCTGAACACCCTTGGCTAAATCCCACTGTTTACTAAGGCAGATATTCAAAAGTATTTTGGAAAACCATTTCTCTCAGTATTTCCAATGTAAATGGAACATCCTAAAGAGCTGATGAATTCCATCAGCATCAGAACAGGTAAAATTAGATGACTTGAACTTAAAATGATATTTCTGTGTGAAGAATCAGGAAGAAAGTTTAGCTAGGCTTAGTCCTATAAGACAGAAAGGGACATTCATAGGAAGAAGAGGAGAAACTCTAGAGTCTGCATATCACATTTCCTTTTACTTGAATTCTAGTCTTTAGTTCATCTATATGCGAGGCATGCATAGAATCTGCTTCTGAGAATATTTCACCACAACAGCAGGCATGTGTTAGGATTAATGAGAGACTTCCTTGTCAATTACTTCATCTTGATAATAAGAGATTTGATTAAGTGACCTCTTGTTTATAATTTGTAGTAGTGATTGATGACTTTATGGAAAAATGAAATCAGTGATCACCCTAAAGGTGAACATAGTTAAGCTTAAAACAGTAGTTCATATTCTAAGTTGCAAAGAAGTCAAACAAATGAAAATGTCTCACCTTCCCATTAACTATTCAGAATTATTAATGGAGCAAAAGCCCAAGTATAACTTTCTAGCCCATCCGCAGTGGGTTCCATTGTATAAATCCAAGGATTGTCAAAAATCCTACAAGTACTTGTTCAACTTCAAGGGAAATTTTTAGTCATTAAACTAGAGAAAAAAGACTGTACCTCAGCAAAACCACAACTAGAAAACACAGAACACAGAATCTCCTCCAAGTTACACATACTTGATTTTTTGGTGAATTAAATGGCCAAAACAAGTGAGAAACAAACAAATTCCAAACCGAGGACTCCTTATTCACTGAAAGTGTATCTGAGCCCTTGTTTATTTCTGTGGGTTTGTTGTTGTTGTTGTTGGAACATTTGTTTGGCCATCATCCCATGAAAATGTTTTTAGTGTACCAATACAAACTAATTTAAGTGATAAAGCCAACGTGGTGATTTGAATATGATGGCATCCATAGCCTCACAGTTTGAATGCTTGGCCCATAAGAAGTGGTACTATTAGGAGATGTGGCCTTTTTAGAGTAGCTGTGGCCTTGATGAAGAAGGTATATCTCTAGGGGATGGGCTTTAGGATCTCAGAAGCTCAAGCTGGTTTTCTTCCTGCAGCCTGACAAACCAGATGTAGAACTCTCAGTTCCTTTTCCAGCACCATGTCTACCTGCATGTTACAATATTTTTGTTATGAAAATAATTGAATAAATCTTTGATAATCCAGCCCCAATTAAATGTTTCCCTTTATAAGAGTTGCCATGGTCATGGTGTCTGTTCACAGCAATAGAAGTACTAACTAAGACCGAAGTTGGGACCAAAGACTGGGGTATTGCTATGATAGACCTGGCCTTACTTTCGTTTGGAGGAATGTGAACTTTGGATTTAAAAAATCAGTTAAACACTTTAAGTGGGATTAATGGACCACACTAGTAGGAGCATGGAAGACAATGGTGCCAAGGGTGCTTTGAACTGTGGGGGCCTGGCTCAAAAGGTTTCAGAAGACAAGAATATTAATATGTGGCCTAGAGATAATTCTTGTGATATTTTAATGAAGAATGTGACTGATTTTTGCCCTTGTTCAAAAAAATCTGCTTGAGGCTAAAGTGAAGAGTTTTGAATTTAATCTGTTGGTAGAGGAAATCTCAAAACAGCATATTATTAACTCTGTCATGTGGTTATTAGTGTTCTCTCTTATGAAAATCTATAAAAGGAAGCAAGCTGAGCAAGGAGAAATATAAATGTACAGTTCAAGGATAAAAGGGGTACAAGAAAGTGGAATGGAGATTGTAGTCATGTAATCTAGGAGATGAACAGATATTTTTAAAAGTCTGATATGATATTAGAATAATTAAATGGAATGGTGATCTCAGGATAAGGTCCCATTGGGCTAAGCTTCCAAATTCTGAAAAGAAATTAAAGAATAGCTTAGGCATGGTGGTGCCCAATATAATACCAGCATTCAGGAGACAGAGGCAAATGGATGTCTGAGTACAAGACCAGTCTAGTCGACAGAGCAAGTTCTAAGACAGTTAAGCTTTTGCAGTAAAGGAAACCATTAAAAACAGTAAGCTCGTGAAGATGTAATTGAACAAGTGATCCATGTTCCAGCCCCAGCAAGCAGCAGAACAGGACAGTTTCAGCCATGTGTTTCTGGCTTTAGAGTCTAGGGTACAACAAAAAGGGTCATGGAATCTACATCCATGGCTAAAGAAAACAGCTGCGGCCGAGAATGTTTCTGGGGTGCTCCTGCGTGGAGGCCTAAGAGAGGCCTTCATAACAGCTGTGAAAGTGAAGACTGTGTATCAGAGTCATGGTGTACCTATCAAGGAAGACTGTTAACAGGGAATGGAACCATCCCAAGTGAAAGAAGTGTGTTGCAGTCAACAATGTTGAAAAGAGTTATAGATCTGAAGAGAGTTTTGACATCAGAAAGAGTTTGACATACAGTTCAGAGTTTTCCCACCTGGTTTTTGGTCTCACTTTGGTCCACTATTTCCTTACTATGCTCCCCTTCCTCTCTTTTGGAATGATAATGTATATCCTGTTGGAAATATGTGACCTGCTTTTTTCATTTAGATTTTACAGGTGATTACAGTTAAAAGATTGCATGAGTCTCAGAAGAGATCTGAGACTTTGAAACAAGTTTGAGACTGTGATAGACTATGCGGACTTTTGAAGTTGAACTGAATGCAGTTTTTCCATTATGAAATGCCTTGGGGATCAGGGAGTGGAATGTGATTGTTTGAATAGACTCCCACAGATTCACGTGTTTGAATTCCATAGGGAGTGGCAGTATTTAGAGGTGTGGCCTTGTTGGAGGAGGTGTGTCACTAGGGGTTGGGCTTTGAGGTCTCAGAAGCTCAAGCGTTCTCTTGCTGCCAAACTGAATGTGGAACTCTTAGCTCCTTCTCCAGCACCATGTCTTCCTGCACTCTGTGATGCTTTAATTATGTAATGGTGTGTTACATTTGTTTATGCTGCATTTGTTTAACGATGTAAGGATGTGTGTTTAATTATGCAAAGATGTGTTGCTTTTGTTTCACCTTGCCCATGGCACCTGATTGGTCTAATAAAAAGCTGACCAGTCTGTCTATCTTGCCAGTAACTAGACAGGAGAAAGGCTAGGTGGGGCTGATAGCAGAAAGAGTAAATGGGAGGAGAAATCTAGAAGAGAACAAGATAAGAAGGAGGGAAGAATGAGAGACATGTCCAGGGCAAGAAGCTGGCGGGCACCCAATCATCCAGACATGGAAAAGCAGTGAAAGCAAGATAAACAGATGTAAGAAAGGCAATAAGCTCAAGGCAAAAGGTAGATAAAGAGAAACAGGTTAATTTAAATTAAAAGAGCTAGCTGGAAACATGCCTAGGCCAAGCATCCAAAACTAATAAGTCTCTGTGTCATGATTTAGAAGCTGTTTGGTGGTCCCTAAGAAAAAAGCCTGAAAGAAATAATAATGGACTAAACCTCTGAAACTGACCAGCTTCAATTAAATGTTTTTCTTTATAAGAGTTGCCATGGTCATAGAGTAGCAATAGAAATGCTAAGACAGCCAGTATGTGTGTTTTTTTGTTTTTTTTTTTGTTTTAATTTACTTTTCTTAGCAGTCTTATACTGCATCTTTGGATGACCTGTCTTTGGGGGGGGAGACATCTAAAAATAAGAATTTTTCCAAAAACATTAAAATTATTTGAAAGAAAGGATAAAATGGGGTTATTACAAAAAATAAAGCTATAAAACATAAACCAATGGAAAGGAAGGATCTGGAAACCAGGGTGGGAGATCAGCACACACATTCTGCATTTTATCATTCAAGTTTCCTGTGGAGGAACCACTGTTTTCTGAAGTGACACTTGCTGAGAATTTTCATTTAGCCAAGGATGGCTATATAAAAAATATAATGTGTTATTTTGTTTATTCCTCCTCTTATGTACATATGAAGGCAGAGACAGTTCATTTCCTGTACACTGAGACATGAATAATCGCACAGAAATTGTATTAGTTACAACACTGTTTACCCTATTAGCTCAGGCTTCTTATTAACTAACTCTTATGGCTTAAATTAACCCATTTCTGTTAATCTGTGTATCACCACTAGGCTGTGGCCTACCAGTAAAGGTTTCAGGGCATCTTTCTCCTTCAGCACAGCTACATGGCATCTCTTTTTACTCCGCCTACTCTTTTTCTATA
>LOJH01052760.1:9905-27811 GCA_001685095.1 Ellobius talpinus
ATACCCATCATCCTCTTGAAGTAGATTGGTACTGCCAGGAGCAGATGTGTTTCATTGTCATGGAAAGTCCTACATTCTTAAAACATTTAAAGGCCATATTCTGTTAGTCTTTGAAAGATTTGAATAATAACAATCCATCTGAAATATATCTCTGTACATCTAAAAAACTTAACATGACTACAAGCTTGACTATGATAGATGATTATCTATTAACCTGTATTTGTTAATTATACATTATATTTTTAAATGAGCTAAACAAATACAATACCTCAATCAAGAGCAGAATTATAATATGTCAAAATTGACCTTAAATTTGTATCAATAGACTAAGATCCAAACCAATGTAAAGTATTCATCTCTATAGCATGCCCTCCTTCAAATGTAAACAAATACTTATAAATAATATTTGGGAATTTGGGTATAGTTCTCTCCAAATTTTTTCCTGCTTTTTGTTGGGTGAAGTAATTTTAGGGACTTATGGAGACCTTTCAGGGGGTCTTGTTCCATTGAACCACATTAGTCTAGAAGAAATCCGTCCACAGGTTCTTACCCTCTGTGGAAACAAGAGAAGAACCTCTTTTCCAAAGCAACATATTCTTAGACCCAAATTTTGGAGTTAAGGTACCTTTAAAATATATATGTTGGTTTAGCTTAGCAGCCAGCACAATAAACTGTCTTTCTGTACTTAGCTTATTCTCAGTCAAAAAATTTAAAGAAAACACAATAATGTACATAATCCAGACTCTCTGTGTACTTTCCATTTTTACATGGCTTATTTTTTTTACTCCTCTGCACTCTGTCTCTTTAAAGACTTTGTTTTACTTTAAAAAAAAACATTTACTTATTTTTATAACTGTCTATATTTTTTGTCTCTCCCAAGCCTATGTATATTTATCCAACATTGTGACCCATTTAGAGGTCCTTTCCATCTTAATTTGTCTTTAATGCCTATCTGTAATAATTTTATGACCAGGAGCTCTTTTATATTGTAATAAGTGTGGTTGTGACAGCCCTGGGTGCTGGCTCATCTTCTTTCCAACTTTCAATATGGTAGAGGTACCATTACTGTCAGTTCTGGGATTGCTGGGTAGAAGCCACACTCAGTACTTTAACTCTGAGAAGGACAGTGCAGCACATAAACTCTTTTTTATCTGAGTTAAAGGTAAATCTGCCATGCAGTGCAATGCGCCGTCTTGAAATATCTCTGTGTATGGCAGTGGGAATCAGCCATGCTTTCCTGCCTGTTTACTCCTAGCAGACCTGATTCCACTGCCTGCCCAGGTGGGGAACACTGAGCCATGGGCATGATCTCAGCTACTTTCCTCTCAACCCTGAGTGGGCACAAAAGCATCTGGACCTGAAGTAGGGGAGGGCATTAATTCCAAATGTTATTTGGGTGCCATTCTATAGCCAGAGGCTGCTCTTTCATTTCCCGACCACCCAGACTGGGAATAATCACACAGAAACTATATTATTACAACACTGATTGGCCTAGTAGCTCATGCTTCTTATTAGCTAGCTCTTATATCTTAAATTAACCCATTCTTATTATTCAATATTTTGCCATGAGGCTTGTGGTTTACTGGCAGGGTTCCAGATGGTGGCTTGCGTCTTTCTCCTTTGGAGGCTACATGGCATCTCTCTGACTCCATCTACTTTCTCCCAGCATTCAGTTTAGTTTTCCTGCCTAGCTCTATTCTGCCCTATCATAGGTCAAAGCAGCTTCTTTATTAACCAATGATAATAAAATATATTCACAGCATACAGAGGGGAATACCACATCAACAAAACAGTAAAAACTATCAGTCTTGAGACAAAGCTTACAAACTGTGGTTTGTATAATTGACAGCTCAAACCCCCAAATTTATTTTACCCCCTAGTTACCCTCTCCTTTAGCATGGGATGCTGGGAATGTACCAGAGAGAAAGGATAGGTATTCAGCCATCTAACTGCACCACATCATGCCTGTGCAGACTCCCCACAGTAACCCATATTCACTAAGCATACAGGAGGAGTCAGGGAAATAGGCAGAAGCATGTATGGTTAAATTTTGGCTGCTGAATCATGCTTACATTTCTTATTATTTTCTTTAAGAAATCTTTTTCTGGCAGTACATAAATTTAGTTTGCCAATTTGTCTTGCTTTGAGGCCAGGAGAAACCTGCACTTTAATCTGTAACTTTCTGTCTGCATGCATGCCTAGTGTCTACTCTCTGTCCTAGCAGGCTCTGACTCAATGTAGCATCTTGTTGTTATAGTAACTACTATTCCTGATGCCCACCACGAACATCCTAGAGCCAGATCTCAAGCATGGGTGAGACCCACAGGGCTACAAATTGCTCTCATGTTTTTCATTTTTATCCAATGGCTTAAGTTTTAGATAAGTTACTGATATGAAAATTTATGAGCATTATTATTTTGGAAGCACTTTTTAAACAGGAGGTATCCTAAAGGGTGAAGAAACAGAATAAACAATGTGGTAAAATTCTTCCTTTTATGTAGTCTTCATTTTAGTTTGAGAAAATAGAGAGTTAATTACTGGAGTATATAGGTAACATATATAGTGTATCAGATGGCACACAGTGGGAACATTGGCAATAGAGAGGTGTGGGGAGTCTTGAGGGTGTGGAAGGGATTGTATCTTTTAGTGGTGTCATTACAAAGCATGCTTGAGCAAAGACCTTAGGGCACTGAGACCTTGTCGATTCTGAGAGGCATTTCAAGCAGAAAAACAACTAAGTGCAAAAGTCCTGTGGCAGAAAAATGTTTGACATTTTGAAGCAGATTAGAGAGGCCAGGTAGCTTGGAGTGCAAAGACCAAGGGAGAGAGTTCAGGGCACATTCTCAGAGCAGAAGCCACCAGGCCCTTTAGGCTTCGGTCACAGCTTTGACCTTTTCATCACAGAGACAAATGACACTGAGTTGTGTCAGGCAACATCACAGACTGTTGTATATGAACAGACCTTTGAGGCTAGGAGACTAAGAGAGGAGCCAACAGAGACGTTGCAATTCTCTGCATGAGAAGCAACTGTGACTTGAATCAGAGTAGTTGAAGAAGGGGAAGCCATATTGTGAGAAGAGAAATCAGCAAGATTTGCATATGTAAAAGGTGTGAGCTTCGCAGACAAGAGCTAGAGGTGGCACTAAGATTTGGGGGTGGGAGGGCATGGGTTCATAAATTCCATTTTGGATCAGAAAGCAGTGAGATGCCTGTTAGTTATGTATGATGTATTATGTGGGAGTCAAGAAGAGAAGCATGAGCTAGATACATAAACTGGAGACTGTACAGACAGCCCTTAAAGGCACGAAGTACAGTTAAGTTATGGAAGGCAGGGAGCTGGGAATGACCATAGAATAAAAGAACCCAAAGGCCAAGTTTTGGACCTTCTGAGTATAGGGGATTTTAACAGTAAAAAAAAAAAAAAAGACAGGGGATGGGATCAAAGCAGAAAAGCAGAGCTGTCACCTCAGTGAGGAGATGCATACTTTAAGAGTTTGGTATCTGTGTGTGGCTGTGCATGCATATATATGTGTGTGTGTGCATGCGCACGCATATTTGGAGGATATAAATTCACATTGGGTGTCTTTCCCAATTTCTCTCCACCATTTTTCTCTCATGTGCATGTGTGTGTGATATGTGTGAATGTGTGTTTGTATCTCTCTCTCTCTCTCTGTGTGTGTGTGTGTGTGTGTGTGTGTGTGTGTGTAGGCCAAAGGTTGATGTTGGGAGTTTCTGGATGGCTCTCTACCATATTCACTGTGAACGGGTTTCTCAATAAAATCTAGAACTCCCTGATATTGTAGTTGGGCAAGTCAGCTTATCTCTGATTTCTAAGAGCTGGAATTGTAGATGAGCTTCCATACCCATTGGTTCCAGAGATCTAAACTCAGGTTCTTGTGTTCATGTGGTAAGTGGCTTGACTTCTGAACCATCTTTCCAACCCCTCTCCCACCTCATTGTCTGAGATGGGGTCCTTGACTGATGCTGTCCACTAGCTGGGTAGTAGGCCCCAGGAACTCTCCTCTTCTCAGACCCCTCCCCCCGGCACAGGGCTGTAGATGTGACCTCTATAGCTGCCTTTTATATATTGTGGACATCCTGGCTCAGGCTCTCCTTTTCATGTAGCAAGCATTTCACTGACGGAGCCATCTCCCCAACCCTGGGAGAACTCACACTTTCAGCGAGAATCTCTTGATCCAAAGCATTCATGTCCAGTATGTTTATAGTGATCGTACTTTTTTGAAATGTCTGAGACTGTTGTCTTGGAGCCCAGCAAAAGCACAAATACTACCATGCTGCAAGGGTGACAAGCTCTCCTCAAGGAGAGAGTAGGAATGTGGTGTGAAGGAGCACATGGTGAGTTGGGAACTGGGGGTCTACCTTGTGGGAATTCCTCTCTGATTCCCACTTCTCTTTTCTGTCAAAAGAGACAGCTGGAGCAAGCACTCTCTCTGGCTTCTCCACGATGTGTTCTGTGACATTTCCTTCATTTTATGAGATGGTTTTACCTTCGGCATGCTCAGGGCTCAGAACAGGATAAAATCACTGGCTGTGAACTGAGAGTTTAAAGGCTAACACTGTGCAATCACTGTCTCTGGAAGAACTATTTGCCTTGAACAAAAAAATCAAAGTGAATGTGAAGTGTAGGAAAGGTGATATAGTGGGCTGCAAAGATGTGGGCATGGCTCTCTATCTTTATGGGAATATCATCTGATGTTAATGTAGTTTCCAGATCACTGATTCACAAAATGGAAACTTGTAGGGGGCATGGCAGGTTGCGATGCTACAGCCAAACCCCGCATTTTCCCTGGGGCCAGATCAACACCTGTTACTCTTATTTATGCCATACCAAGGCAAGCCGGATGGATGTGCCAATACCTGGACAGGCCTGTTTCTCAGGATCTTGTTCCCTTCTGAGTCCCCTGTGTCTAGCACAATGTCAAGTACATTTGAGCCCTCAGTATGTATGTATGTGTTGTTTTATATATATATATATATGTGTGTGTGTATAGCTGTTATGAGTGAATGTTGAAGGAGCTCCTCTTTCTTACAGACTTGCAGAAAGGGCTTAACTCTCCATGACAGGTGAAAGGTTCTCTTATACATCTACACTTTTTGAGTTGGAGATCCTTCCTTCACAGCTTTTCTTAGCAGCCTTTGGTGAGGTCACATTGAGTGGTGGAAGGTGCATGGCACTATAGCTTGACCTCTCATGCTAGTACAGCTCTCTCAGGATGTGTGATTAGATGAGGTAGACAGCCGGTAGAGACCTGCTTAGATAACATATCAACAAAACTGATTGGTACTTCATTCAGTGCTAACCCTCTCTTTTCTTCCTGTTCTCTGTAGACACAACAGGACTCACCAGAATTCAAATAAAAGTTTCTTATTGGTATCAAGTATTAGATTTGGTCCAGTTTCTATCATTTTAGTGAAATTAAATTGTTTAAGGCTTGAAAACTTAAATCCTTAATTAAATAAAAAATTCTTTATATAGCTTGTCATTATAATGTTGACTTTGTAAGAAATCTCAGGCTTTTAAAATGATTACTCCTTCAAGAAATGATCTTTTTCATTCAGTCAGTTGGGATCAACTACCCCCAGACAATTCCATTAGCCACTGGTGACCCCAAGCATGATGGTTTATTTCACAGCTGTATGTGTCCTTTCCAACCATTGTGGGTTCTAGGGCATCAGAGATCATTATATCTTTCTGAAGATGTCCCTAGAATTGTACCAATACTCATTCAAACAGATTCTTAAAATTCATTTCTTATGGAAGGCAGTGCCTTATAAATTGTTCACTACAACATGAGAAAAGCACAAAAAGCAAATGCTTAAAGTTCTAAACAGAAAAGCAAATCGAAATATAATTGTTATGCAAGTTTTAAAAATTGGGAATATTTAAGTGAAACAATTAAATGTAGCCAACATCTTATATATTGTTAATCAATAGACTATTTCAAAAGAAAAGAAGCAAAAAGGAAAATATATATTCCAGTCTGAATATATGAATGAACAGAATTCACTACAATGAAGAAAAACTGCTAATACCTTAGCTGTCTACTAGGCTAAATAAATCATGGTACTTTCATAAGACAGGCTACAGTATAACAATGACTAATTTTATGAAATTATCTTGATTCCTGTAGAAGGACATTTGATAGTTTACCTCATGGAAAGTAAGTACAAACAAAATTTATGTATGCTATATTACAGATTTATAAAAACTGTGTGTGTGTTCAATACCCATGAACAATCTCAAATCTCAAAAAAAGACATTAAGTGCTTTTTTGTGTGTTTTAATTTGTGTCTCTGCAGTTAGTATATGTCTTTCACATAGACTTGTGTAAAAAGAACTATTTTAGAGATAATCCTATGCCATTTAAAAAATCATAAATGGATAAATTATTTTGTTTCTCCATTATTTTTATTGTTTATTAAGAATTTGCCCAATGACACTTGGTAGAAGTATTCTAGGGCAGACATGGAAATGAGGTTTAGTAATGCAAAGACCACTGAAGGCATAAGTCATAAAACAATCCCACACCAGTTCAGAATTATGGATAATAAAAGGGTTATTTATTTAAGGGGAAAAATTACAAATCACTGTCCTAGACAACAGTCTTCTGAGTGAACAGGAATAGAGTCTAGCAGCCAGAAGCGGGAGCCAGAAGCAAGAGGGAGAGGGCTCGCGTTTTCCGCTGCTTTTACAGTATAAGAGACCATGCCCAAGTGGGCTGGTATTTTAAAGGCTATTGGATGAAGGAGCAGAATGTGCTCCCACAGCAGACCACCAAACTAAAGACTGAGCCCTCATTATGAACATCCTGCTGACTGCAAGCAGTCTATTTCCCATGCCCATCAATGCATCCACATGACATCACAAACATTGCCTTGTCTCAAAATGAACTTTGCAAAACAGATTTTGGAAAATTTGAGCAAATGGTTCCTAAATACAACTTCCTAGCTGAGTGTGGTAGCTTACATTTGTCATACCACTATTACTTAGAGACTGAGGCAGAAGGATTGCCTCAAGTTTGAAGTTTGAGACCAGCCTCGGTTATACAGTGATTTATAGCCTTGCTTGAGCTACAGAGTGAGACACTGTCTAAAATAAGGTAATACAGCTTCCTACCAGTGAGCCAAAGGAGCTGCAAAGCCTTTCTTATTTAATGAGCATCTGGGATATTCTGTGCATGACAAGAGGGTGACATAGAGAAGGGCTGAGGGGGAGAAAAGGGTCTAGGGAAAACAGGTATTGATATCATGCTATGGAGAGGAAGATGGAAGTGGTTCATTCTGGAATTTATCACTCAAAGGCTAATATGGACTTAAAGAGCGAGAGTGGTCCAAGATGGGAGGCTCAATTTTTCACTTAGCAAGCCAGATGCCAGTGAAATCTTTAAGGAATTAGCTGTACAAGCCTGTGACACCAGAAGGGTAGTGGGTAGACAGACTGCATTTCAGTTCCCTGTGCATGGGCCAGAACATACTGGTAGAATTTGGGGTTTGATCCCCCAACCCAGGCAGGTCTAGGGTGATGGCCAGAGGATCTTTAACTAATACATATGGGAGGCCAAGAGTGAGTGACATCAGTGAGCGAAGATCATGGATCAAGATGAAGTCATTCTCAGAGCAGTGATTCTGAGAGTGTCTTTCAAACCACAGTAACTCCAAGATGGTAAAAAGAAGCATAGATCAAAACCAAGAGGCGAGGGAATAAAAGATGCCAGAGAGAAAGTGACAAACAGGGTAGACTGTCCAATGCTCCACTTTTCCTGTTCAGCTAGGGAATCACAAGATCCTGAGGATCCTAAGGATAGACAGTTTTAGCTGCATCCACCAACAAAGCCAGCCATTCCTACTTAAAAGATCAACTTGGGTGTAATAGGAAGCCACTTGTTTGTTCCCGGCTTCCCAGACCCTAAATAATCACTCAGAGGTTATATTATTTAAATCACTGCTTGGCCTATTAGCTCTAGCTTCTTATTAGCTAGCTCTTACATCTTAACCCATTTTTATTAATCTGTGTTTCACCACATGGCTGTGGCTTACTGGCAAGGTTCTGTCCTGTATCCTGTGTCTGTCTTTGGTGGGGCTACATGGCTCCTTATGACTCCACCTTCTTTCTCACAGCATTCAGTTTAGTTCCCCACCCCACCTAACTCTGCTCTGCCCTGCTGTAGGCTCAAAGCAGTTTCTTTATTCATTAACCAATAAAAGCANTCACTGCTTGGCCTATTAGCTCTAGCTTCTTATTAGCTAGCTCTTACATCTTAACCCATTTTTATTAATCTGTGTTTCACCACATGGCTGTGGCTTACTGGCAAGGTTCTGTCCTGTATCCTGTGTCTGTCTTTGGTGGGGCTACATGGCTCCTTATGACTCCACCTTCTTTCTCACAGCATTCAGTTTAGTTCCCCACCCCACCTAACTCTGCTCTGCCCTGCTGTAGGCTCAAAGCAGTTTCTTTATTCATTAACCAATAAAAGCAACACATATACAGAAGGACCTCCCACACCAATGGGGCTTGCTTGGCTTTTTCCAAGTTTGTTTGCCAATGTGGCCTTTGAAGTTCATGCTGAAGCTGGGATGATTTTAGGTCAAAAGGTTGGAGGTCTTTCCACATAGAGAGGACTAGAAAGCAAAGTGTTAGGAGTGAAAGATGATGCCAAGTTCATAGAAAAGTTTTCTCTGCTTGGCCATTTATTTTAGTTTTGTTTGATCTGATAGGAATGTGTGAGCCATTGTATGCTAGCTCTATTTCCCCAACTTTCCGCCATCTTACCATTTATTTACTTAGTGGGTTTTTGAGGACCAGATACTGAATTGGCCACTCAGGATTCATCAATCAGAAGCAAAGATGCAATACCTCCCCCAGGGGATGATAGAAGCTAGGGGTATTGACCATATGGGTTCTGGGAACACTTTTCTGAAGGACATAGCTTTTAAGTCAAAGACTGCAGGGCAAGAGGACATTATGCTAGCAATAGGAAATGAGTTTGGGGAGACAATGGAGGAGAAAGACTACGGGGATGAAGACCTGAAGGAAGAAAAGAGAGGGTCATGAAAATAGTTTGAAAGAAAGAAGTGTGCAAGGTAAGTCTGAAGGAGTGAGCCATATGGTCTTTGTAAATTGTACCAAGCACTTTATTTTATCCATAGGCTCATTCACCATGGTCACTGCCCAAAGGGGAAGTTGTTAAGAAGTGATGGACTCTTCCATGTGTTGCCATTGGCCTGTGTCCTTCCTGGTATGTGACACCTTATGGAGTCATACTCCCTTCTTACGGGTAGGATGGTTACTACTGCGAGGCTCACGGCAGCTGGGAAGGGCAGAGGCTTTCCTCTGTTTCCATTGCTTATGGAGTCACTTTAGTGTGTACCTGTCAAGAACTAATGTTTGCTTGTCACCAATTTGTCAAATAGTCGGGAAGATCACTTCCAAATGGTCTGAACAATAATCACATCAGATCGTTTTATCAGTATGTGCTAAGATATGATGAGAACAATGTAAAACAGCTCAGGGACAGTAGCATTGCTCAGGCTACAAGGGAAGTTTCTGAAGCCTTTTTCACCATGGCCACTCTGAGCAGTCATCAGCACATAGTGTGAAAGTTAGATATTGAAGGGAAAGTCTTAAATGCTAATTTCTAATGAAAGCAGAAAAATAAAGACCTTTATGGATTAAACATGAATTATTCCTGTCCCTGACCCCAGTACAACATAGCATAGGTTTGCCAGACCCTTGACACCAAGGTTGGCTGTATGTATTGTCCATTTATTTACTTTCTTCCTTTCCCCTTCCTTCTTTCTTCCTCACTTTCTTCATTTTTCTTCTTCCCTTCCTTTTACACCAGAGACGTTTTGCAAAATTAAAAACCAAAATTAAATTGGAACATCAGAGGCTGATGTCTATTCAGTGATATGTAAATTCTTTTAAATACCCATATCATTCTGGTGCATGTGTTTCTCTTACTTGATATTAACAATGGTTCTTTCCATATTATTTAATTCTGTAGTTATGGGCTCACATTGTGAATAAACCAGCATAACCTCTTCAAGAAATGATGACATGGTACCCCTTCAAGGTGAATATAACTGCAGTTGCAATTTTTATAATTACTTGGCAGGAGGCAGAGAGAAGATTGGTTGGATTTCAGCACGAACTTGAAGCAGTTTCTGCTTTGCAGGTTCCTGGTATATTGTAAAAATTGCCATTGTCATTCTTCATCTGCAGCTTGGTTGTGATTCATATAACTAAAGGATTATTCTAGTAATTGCAAGAGGTCTCAAGATAAGTGGAAATTAGATCTATTCAAAGAAATAGACTGTTGTGCAGCAGTTTCCTGCAAGATCGAAGCATTCTATCCTGTAACAAGCTTCTTAGGACAGAAAGCAAACAACTCAAAATTGCTTTAGGAAGTCCCCCAAACTGATACACTAAGCCCCTCCCACCCAAGAATAACAGTAAAAACTCTTCAAAGTCACATTCAGACAAACCAAGCTGCAAAGAAGACTTGCAGATAAATCCAGCTTCCTGGAAGAAGCAGCAGAAAGCCAATGAGCTGCATGGAAGAGACTTAAACTTGAGCTATTATGAAAGGACACTTTTTAACCTGTTGAGCTGCCTGCAGGCTGTGCAGTGTGCTCCAGGTTCCCAGATTTTGTAGCTTGTCACTTATGCTGGGGTGAGCTTTGGTGATGTAGCTGTCTCTGGGTCGTTCTGTTCCTGAAAGTTAGCATATGCATAGCTACAAGAGGCCCCAAATTGTAGCATATTACCATATGACACATACACAAGGTACTCAAACACTCTAAAGCTCTAAAGCTGAGTTTCTAAAGAACTCTTTCTGTTTGCTTGGCTTTATTTATTTATTTATTTAGAGATAAGATCTCACCATGTAGCTCTGGATGTCATGGAATTTCCTCTGTAGACCAGGTTGGCCTTGGATTCACAGATATCCTCCTGCCTTTGCCTCCCAAGTCCTAGAGCTAAAGGTGTACGTTATCATGTCCAGCTAAAGACTTCTTTTATAAGAAACTTGGTTCAAGTAGAATAACCAAGGAGTAAACATGGTGTTGAGTGAATTGAAAGAGAGAGTTCTTGGCTGCTTGATGTGAGTGGTTATGGGAGATCTCAGAGGAGGAAGCGGGGCACAAAGTGAGACTTGCAGATACTGAGGACTCTGGAAGACCTGGGTTCGTAGGAGAAGGAACGGCAGACATACTCTGTTACAGGATCTGGATTGTCTGGTGCCTCAGGAGATCTTTTGGGAAACTGGGTTGGAATACCATGTGGTGGCCATATTGTAGGGGTCACTGGGGATTTTTGTTTAGCTCAGTAGGTCTTTGGGATAAGGAAGTCCCCATTGCTGTCACTGGTAAGTCTTCTACTTAGTGGAGCTGCTGAGAGGGCTTTCAGAAAATCTTTAATCAGGCTTTGAAGGATTATAAAAACACAAGAATCATAGCTCCGTTTCCCTTCCCTTCAGACACAATCCTGAGCATTAAGGGCTGGAGCCTTAAATACTTCCTCGGGAAAAATTAAGGAAGGGAATTAAAGCAAAACTTTCAGTCAACTCATCTCAGAGCCTTTCTCACGACTCCTGACTTTTGGAGACATTTATTTCAGGGTTTTTTTTTTTTCATTCGCTAAAATTCTCAGCTAAAAAATTGGCTTCTGTTTTTTTTTTTTTGTTTTTTTCTCCAAAGCTAACTCACCTGATTTGTCTGAACAGCTTGAAAATGAAGTGCTAACTGGCGGGTTTTATTGAAAGGAAACCGAGTGGAACAACATATGTATTTTCTTAAGAAACTCAAAAAGCTCACAGTCATGTGGCGTTCCTCGGGGTGAATTCTTTGTTATGAATTACAATCTGCTTACTGATGAGTTGTTAATAAAGAGTAGGCCTGCCGGGCCATTATTTTTTTCCACACAGTACACACAGTTCAGTTTTCCCTTTTTTTAAAAAGTTTTCATTAATGCACAGAGTGTGAATAAATCTGTTTCTAATTTGTCATTGTTTTCCCTTCATCTGGATAATAATTTATTGCCAAATCTAACACTTGTCCATTATTAACATCCCTCTACCAGGACCATGTTTTAATTTTTCTTCATTTTATTTTTCTTACTCTCTTTTCCTCTTCTACTTGTTCTGTTGTTAAGACTAGGAGAACCAAAAAGTTGCAGCATGGTGGGGATCTTGTTTATGGATGTGACAACCAAGTCTGAGCTTGAGGGATGCTGGGGGTAACTGGTGGGCACATTGCATAGAAGGAAGGGCAGCCAGCTGGAGCTGCTCGGAGCTGAGAAAATAGGCTCAGGGAAAACTAGAACCAGATGGTAACCTGAGGTGCAGGACAGCTTTATTTAGCATGGCAGTCTTTATTTATTTATTTGTTTTACACACACATCTGGTCACACTGGGGAGCCTCTATGCATACTCATTGTTATGCTGTTAATAGTATATTTGATTTGCCAAGGAATATTAGCAATTAAGTTCACTATGTATTCAAGTACATTCATATTTTAGTGGACCTCTGTGAGGTATGTTAGTGGTTAAGGCTTTATGTGGAAAGGGCAGAGCAACTGCTGTTTGAAGTTCTAGTGGTGTGGAAAATGTGTCCATCAATTAAGGATTTAAAGAGGCTGCACCCCCCCCAAGAACATGCCAAGACGTCAACAGTAAACAGCTAGCAGTGTGCTGCTGATGCAGCCTTGATTTTAGAGGCAGTCCCGATTGTCATGGTGCTCATTCTGTGGGTACGTTCATGACGAATTCATCTTGATTTTTCCTGGGGGTAAGGAGAATGGACATAAAGATGGGTTTGGATATCTAACTTGTTAGCTCATGTCTACGTGTCCATCAAAATCTTAAAAAGAAAATCTGAAATTTCTTTGTAGATGAGATGCAATTTATGGTGGGAATGATATTTTGAGAAAACAATAAAAACCCTTCTCATCCTTTCTTACTTGAGTACATGGTTCTTCATTCTGAGTTTTGCCTTGGTGTTAAAAGTGTGTGACGACTGGAGTAAGAGTCCAGCTTTGAGGTAAGGGGGCTCTTAGGGCTCTTCCATTATAGTAGTTGGCTTTGCAGAACTGTGAAGTTTAATTAACTCAGATTATCATCTGGAAATCTGGCTGATCTTATCCTCACTATCAGATTCAATTTCCCCAACTGGAGGCCCTTTCCAAGTTGATGCAGAGAAACATCATCTGCTCTACACATTGCTTGTCCTGACACTTGGATTAAGTATCCACAAGAAATCAGTTGTGGGAGAACACTGCACGAGGAGCAAGGCTTCCAATTAAGTCATCACTGGGCTAAGAGCCCCAGGTCCTGCATGTAAGGAGACCGGCATTAAAGTGGGATCTTGTAAGAAAAATGTGTTTCTCTGTGTGTATGTGAAATAGGCTGCCCCCCACCATATGACACTGACATGGGATGTGACATTGTCTAGACAGCTTGTGCCTCTCAGAAAACAAGGACATCATAATATCACACAGCAGTACAGAAACGATTTGGGCCTGACTTTTAGGGATATGGTTTCCATTGTGGAGCTGGTGTTAGCAAAGGATGGGAAAATGGGCTGGGCATGTGCCACAGAAGTTGGTGCTGTTCTCACTAAGCCAGCCTTGCCACAGCACCATCATAGGTGGTGAGCCCTGGTTGGCTCCCTTTTTGTCAGTCCAGGGTGGAGAGCTAGAGCGAGAGCGCGAGCGCGAGCAAGCAAGCGAGCGAGCGAGAGAGCGCAAAGGGGAAATGCAAAGCATTGGAGGCTTGATGCTAAAGTGCCACAGAATGCCTTGTTTTCTGTCCAGGACTAGGACTATCTACAGAATAAAGTATCCTTTTTTCATTCAGTCAGTAATTACTGAGGGTCTACCATGTGGCAGGCCCTGTTCTAGCCTTAGTTGCTTTTTCCTTTGGAGACTGTGGCTGTGCACAAACAAAACTCATGGGACTGCTTATGACAAACATGCCATCCTCATTTCTATGACCTCTGGATTCTCCAGACTCTCCAAAGGCTGAGAAGCACAGAGCTTCAGGCTTTGGGATCAGGCTAACGGCTGAGTGATATGTGACAATAAACAGGTTCCTTAATCTCCCTGAGCCTCATAGTCTTACCCCAGGGCTTGTTAAACAAGAAAATGGTTGTAAAGTGCAATACAGAGAGTGAAAATTTAAACAACAGTCAGGAAAATCACTTCCCTGCTTCCCTGTTCTTCATGGAAAATACTAAGGTTTGGGAATTGCATCAGCTTTCCTTCTGCTAACAGATAGCCCCACACTGATGGCTTGAGACTCTTCATTCTAGACTTAGCACAGTGGGTCAGGCAAGACTGCTAAAGAGAGTCAGAATCTGTCGGAACAAGGACTCGAAGGTCAAAGGGTCTTCCATCCCTTTCTTCTTTTTCTTTTTCCAGTTATGCTTAAGCACGTGTATGCACACATATGTGCATGGATGAATATTTTGCAGGTTTGTGGGGACATGTGCAGGTGTGTGCCTGTACCTGCCCAAGGTTGATGTCAGAATCATCTCAGTTGCTCTTCCACCTTCTTCATCGAGGCAATGTCTTTCACCCAACTCAGGGCCCACCAATGTGGCTAGTCCTGCTAACCACTTTGTTCACAGTAGCCCCAGGTTCAGCCTTAGAGGCAAGAATTACAGGCGGGCTACCACACCTACCAGACAGTTGCGTGAGTTCTGGAGACCCGAGTTCTGGTCCTCACGTTTTCGTAGCAAGCTCTTCAACTGTTGAGCCATCTCTGAGCCCATCAATGATATCTTGATATTAAGATAAACAAATCTACCCTCGTTTGAATTACAAGTTCTTATCAAGAAATTGAGCAGCTAAGTTGTTACAGGAATACGTAGATAACTGTTAAACTACACATCCCTTTCAAAAGATGACACCAAAATCCTCGAAGGCATAGAAAGAGGGGAGGCAGCCAGAAATCATGGGACAGCACTATACCTTGAGCTAAGGGTGAACTGGTCTCACACACTTCCAGATTAACAAGTCTCTATTGCCTTCAGTTTCTTTCCCAGGAGCTTATTTAAATAACCTCTGCTTTCTCAGTCTAGGCAAGCTGGATTGGAAAGTCCCCTGCAGATACACTTGAGATAAATAAAAAACTAATGCATGTGTCTTTGTGTTTGTGTGTCTTAAACCACACTCAGTTCTTCTCTTTGGTCCTGACTTGTAGTATGTAAGCCCCCAAACAATAGTAGCCTAGCACCTTAGCATACGATACGTCCTGTGGGTGTGGTGTTCTATTTTTTTTGGTTGTAAAAAATAGCAAATCCTTATCTCTTGAATTCCGAGTATTAAAAGTCCCACGCTTTTAGAGGGACCCTCTCCAGCCACCCTGCAACAGGTTCTTTGGCTCAAATCTTCCTGGGAGTACACTTGTTTGACAACATATATCAGATGGTGTCTGGATTCTTCATGCCACTGGAGACTCTGGAAACTTCAGAGTGCTTGTGGTATTGGTGAGTTTCCTGTCCCCTCCCTCACCCACCTTGTGTGTATGTGTGTGTGTGTGTGTGTGTGTGTGTGTGTGCGCGAGCGCTCAAGATTTTACTGTCTCAGCATCTCCATGGGGAGCTTGATCTTCCTGCTCTGTGTTTTTCACAAGTCTGGCTATTTTCAGCTCCCACTGTGGGTCTTTACACATTCTTGGGTCTGGATCTCAGTTGTGTGGATCTGTGAACGTAATGAAACATCTGAGTACATTTTTCAGAAGAAGAAAACTGATAAAACTCCCAGCATCTCCATCATGTCTTCACCTCGGAAAACTATGGCCATCCTGGGCATTTCCATGTGGTTCTGAGGGGATGAGAGTTGAATGAGATCCAGGTGAGGTGATGCAGAATCCTTTGCTTGAACTGAAAACACCTTCTCTTTACTATTGAGCCCATTTGATATGCCAGCCCTTGCAGCTGGCAAAAAGTTGTGACCTTTGGGTAAAGCTTTCAGACTGTCCACATTAAAAGACTAGCTTCCCTCTGCTTACTATGTTGACCAATACCTACACCTCTCTTGTGCTTAGCAGAGACTGCTCACATATATAGCTGGGACCTACAATGAATAGAGCAGAAGGGCCCACACTTAACACCAGGAAGGGAAAGCTCCAGGTCCTGGCTCAGAAGAAGATAATGCGGTAGGCTGAGCAGCGTGTCCCCCCCCATACAAGGGTGCTCACCTTCCAGTCCTGAGACTCATACATGGCAAAAAGGCCTTTGAAGGTGTGACTACGTCAAGCTTTCATTTTGAGGAGATTCTGCAATATGATCTGGGCCCTGGATATAGCTATAAAGGTGACAGTGGAAACAGAGTTTGGAACGATGCAGAAAGGAGCCAAGAAATGCCGAGTTTCTAGTAGCTGGATGGGGCAGGGGACAAGGAATGAGCCCCTTGACCTACTGATCTTACCTAAGGTGAAATGCTTTGTATGGTTTTCTTCAGATGGGTATTCCTGCTGATCTTTGGGACTTAGCTTGAATGGGACAGCTCCTCTGGTCTGTCTTGGCAGATTCTTTCACCCTTGTCCCTTTTGGGACACTCTGTGGAAACACTGAGTCCCCCTTCTGGACTCTAGTAGTAGCTGATTTGTTTCTAAAACATTAAACAGAATCACAAAACTTCCAGTAAATACTTATTGTATGAAGGAAGAACCAACCCCTAACTGCATAGGTGACAACCCTGTGAGCAGCTGAGGCAGCAAGCCTGTCACCAGACTGGCCAAACCCTAGGCATGGTTAACTGTGTGTCAAATATTTCTGTTTTGGTCTTCCAGTTCTCACCAGGGGCCAGATTCTTTCTCAAAGCCTGCCTGGTTTTTCACCATAACTACGCTCCAGCCTTAACCTGTGACTCTTGACTTTCCTCTTTGTCACCAGTGGGGGGGGATGATGTGGCAGAAGACACCATCATGCTAGTTATGAATCAAAGACTTTGTGAGGAGGGAGAAAAGGCCCAGTGCCACTGCCTAGAGTGATGGGGTAGAAATCTGAAGAGCTGAGGGAGGAACTGGATTCATTACCTTTAGAGGGCTTTCCAGAAAAGGAATTTTGCATCCCCAGGATTACCAAGATATGAATTTCTATATATCATGTTTTCTTTTGGCGGTATTGTAGCTATGATCCTAACTGACCTTTCATTACCCCATCCTTAAAAGAAGAGAATAGGGAGAGTTAATACTCAATAAAGCTTCATTTTCAGGGAACTGTTTGAGAAAAAAAGTGAAGTTGAATTAATAAAAACTTTCTATTGAACTGGTGGTGCAGCTTTGTGGTAAAGCACTTGTCCAGCCTGTGTGAAGCCTTAAGTTTGATCCCTAGAACTGGAAAGAAAATTCTTCCCATTATAGGCTATTTTGTAATTTCCTTTGAATTCATATACTGGAGTCCTAATTCTTAGAACCCCAGAAAGTAGTTAAATTTGAAGAACAGGGTTATTGAACAATGTAATCTGGGTTAGATGAGGTTACCAGGGTGAGCTAATCCTATACAAGTGAGCTCAGAAGGGACATAGGCAAACATAAAGAAAGGGTCGTGTGACAACACAGGAAGAAGTGGCTATGGTAGAGCCAGGCTAGGAGCCACAGCAGAGGCCAGCCTCGCCAGTATCTGGGTCAGAGACTTCTGACCACCAGGGCTGTAGGGAAGTAAGTCTCTTCTGTTTAAGCCCCCAGTCCGTGATATTTTGCTGTGCTGCCCTAGAAATATTCTTCTTGAGAAAGCAATGAACGAGTGCAAAGATATTTGTCAACAGCATTTTTCTTAGCTGCTCTTTCTTCTGAGGCTCCATTGTACAGAGAGAATATAAATGTGCTAACATTTCTTAAAAGAGTCCTTTCCTATTAAATCAACCATATGTATTCCTCCCA